>NW_020769346.1:9295872-9459653 GCF_900518735.1 Pseudonaja textilis | reverse complement strand
CACACACACACACACACACACACACACACACACACACACACACACACTTATATAAATTTTGAACCCCACCCTGCCCTGGTCTAGGATTATTCAGCACAGCCAGGTGGTGATCGCCCCATCACTACCACTAAGTTGCCTCTGCCAGCTCATGCTGCTAGCACATTCCAGGACACTTCAATATGGGCAATTAGCTATGGGGACAACTAGCTGCAGGCACCCTGGATGGCGAGTAGGTGAGTGAATGAGGAGAGCCAGGCAGGCAAGTGAGTGAATGGGCAAAGTGCACAGGGGTCTGGGGGCTCATATCCCCCACTATGGTTGCTGCCATTGCCTCCGTGCTAAGCTCTAGGCCATTCGGAGTTTGGACCATTCAGTAATGGAATGGTGAAGGGGAAGAAGTGGCAGCCAGGGAATATGAGAATGGGAAGCACATGGCTGCCACATTGTCCCCACCCATTGCCACTGCCAAATGGCTTGGATTCTGAACAGCCTGGACATCAGCATGGAAGCAACAGCAGTAACAACAGAGCATGTGAAAATGGAAATGCCCCCGGATGCTGTTGTGCACTCTGCCCACCTGCTTACTCATCTGCCTGGCTTTCCATCTGAGTGCCCATACCAAATTGTCCCTGACAAGAATTGCCCATGTTGAATTGTCCTTCAATGACTTGGTGGCATAGGAGACTTGGTATTGGCAAGGGGATTCTCCCCAGCCCTACTTCTAGTTCATACTCTGAATTTTTTTCTAAACAATCTTTATATTAGAATCTATGCTGATTAAAATAGTAAGAAAATCTGGATATAACTTAGAATGTGAGATTTTGTTACCTATATTCAATATGAGATATCTGGAGTGAAAAATAAGCCTGAATATTTAATCACTGGCTCAAATGATTATTATTCATTATGATGCTCCACTTTATTTTAAAAAATATTTTTACATATTCCTAGAAGTAGTATCACATGCAAAAGCTGATTTATATGGCATTCCACAGACTGCTTTATTGAACCTTGATTGGGCTCTGGCAAATAAAGCAAAGCAAAACAAAATATGATAATCCAGCAAGAAATTGAATTATAGTACAATGTCATCCTGGAGAACGTTATCTATCTGGTCACTTAAGAATGGTACTAAATTGATAGGACATAATCAGTAATCTAAAGCAAATAACAAGCTTCTGCATGCTATCAAAGCCCTTTAATGGGATAAGTATGGTTTCAATCTTCATACACTTATACAGTAAAAAGACCAGTGAGATTTTTGCAGAAGGGAATCTAGAAGGAAAATAAACCTAATGCTATAAATAATTATATGACATTAGATTTGATTATTTGGACATCCTCTTCCTTTTTAATTAGTTTGCTGGCAAATAGCTTTAATAAATTGAAATTGAATTGAGCAATGCTGGGAAGAATAATGATGGAGTCCACTGATATACCATCAATATAAATCTTGGAGGCAGAAGTACTGTAAAACTTAACTAGGAATGCTTGTGACTAAACTCGATTCTTCCAGGAATTGGAAAATTCTTTCTGCATTGCCAATTTTCATGCTACTGCTGTTCGTTGTGTTCCCTGTGACCTCCATTGGTTGCCACTGGCAATAATCATAAATACATGCTTTAAATGTGTGATGTTCCCTGTCCGACTTTTATTCAAAAATTCTCATCAGGATATAATTAATAATGAAGCCATGTGGCATAAAATAAAAATCTTAATGGAGTCTCTTTGACCTTAATGGAAGTTTATTGGCTTTTAATAGTTTGTGGCTCTATTTCAATTAAGTCTTATATGAAAGCTTTTTGCAATGAAATTATTGTTTTGAAAAACATTTGTATAAAAAAGACAGAATACTCAGTCCTAATATATATGCACCATTTCTTTAGTATTTCATTATTTTAATTCATTATTCTAAAATGTCAGAAATGTTATTCATAAAAATACTGAGAAACTCCAATTAGATATTAACAATTAATCTAAGTAAATTTTGAGATGCAAATGCTAATTCTTTTTACTCATTTTATGAAAGCATCATGCTCTAGCAAAGTGCTTTCCAAACTTTTTCCTTCATAACCAAAACTCAGAAACTCCTTATTTAAATGTGTCTGTTGCAATTGGGTTTGCATGTCAGTACACAAAGAAAAACCATTTTAGCCAATTTTGGTTAATTTATCCAGATATGGAAAGTACTGCTCTAGTTATTTATAAAAATAACAAACAAAAATTATCACCCTCTTTCCACCTGCAAAAACACAGCATAACTGTATTTATATATACTCTGCTGGTGTATCTTAAATATAATGTGCTAAAGTACAACATGTAACAACGTTGTGCCTCTATTTTCACTGCAAGCTACTCAAATGGCTTTGCTATGTAACGTTTACTATATAATGTTTATTGATAAGGATACCAAATAAGAAGGTAAAATTTTTGGGTGCCTTCAAGTGAATCTTATTCCTGCCAACTCCATGCTGTTCTCTTATCAAAAGTTGTTTGCCACTGACTTCCTCTTTCAGGGCTGAGTGTGACTGGCCCAAGCTTACCCAGTTGGCTTTGTGCCGAAGGACAGACTAGAACCCATGATCTCTTAGTTTCTAGCCTGGTACTTTTAATCACTACATCAACATAGTCAATATGCAGTGTGCAAAAGCATTGACATGCTTGAGGGAGTATGTAGACAACCTTGGCCAAACTCAGAGTAACTCAAGGCTGTAGGTTAGTCTGGAGAATTAAATAACTTTGCAAGCATCCCAAAGAAGATAATGGCAAATTATTCTCTACTCTGGCACAATAAATACACCAAGTTCACAAAATCACTCAGTTTGACTCCAAGAAGACTGTCTTCTCACAAAGCACTGTAACAGAAGGAAAACAAGCAGCCACAAGAATTTGGATCATTTTCTTCAACCACAATTTCATATATGTAGCTTGCTTTATTTGTGGGAATCATGTTTTTCTCCCCCCAACCATTGTCTGCAAGCAACTCATTTTTTAACTGATGTCAAGAACACACTGTTGCTATTCTCTTCCTATGATGCATTTCCATTGCCTCCTGCAAACTCAACAATTTTAACCTGTTCCCTTATACTAGAAAGAACACTTCCCTGTTGCCTAAATAAACCACTGCAACTTTATATCACCCTGTTTTTGTTACTAGTCAACAATGCATGACAAGACCAATTTGAATCTTACCAAAGAACTTTTAAAGAAACAGTAACATCAGTAAGTCCAATAATTTGAGGCACTAAACTGTTTCTAACTGGATAACGTTGCAAATTAAATTGCAAAACAATTGTGTATTTCTCTTAGAATGATTGTACCCTTCACAAGATAAATAGCTGCTGAAGTCTTAAATATTTGGATGACATCTGTGGGCCTTTTTCTGCTTTAGATATGTTGGTAAAAAGTTCCACCTAAACAGGAACACTGTGTTTCCAATATTGGAATACACTCAACTGGAAATGAGAATGCTATCTTTGCTCTATTTCCAGAACGTTTCTCTACTATTGAGTTTTGCTATCCACTCAGCCTAAACTCGGCAAAAACTTGTAAAATTTACCAATTCCTATTTGCTATTATTAAGCTTGATATAAGGGAATTGCAATAGAATTGGGACTGGTCTGATTTCGGATCTCTTCCTAGATTTCTCTATACTCATTTATATTTTTCCTCTTTCTCCTCCTCCCCAATACCTTCCTTGGGCAGCTTCCAAGTTAAAGTAATGCAAATTAGGGAAACCTATGGAAAGGCACAACGATAAACTCATCCCAAACAGTACTGAAACAGACTTTGCTATTGTGCAGCTAGTTGGGTCAATTAGAGTGAGCTAACGGGAACTGGATAATCACTGTCTTATTCTATGGGTGGGACTGACTAAAAACAAGGGAAGTATAGGGTTATCAGATATCTGAACAATTGAAAACAAGGACACATTAACCAGTTAACTTTCTTGGAACTCATAACAAAAATTACAAACTGCAAAAAAAATGGTTTAGACTGACAAGAACATGGAATTTAGAGGCATTGTGGTTCAGTAGCTTAATGAAGGTTTGATGAAGCATTGCATGGCGGGGTGAACTCCTGTCACACACTTCTGCCCACTTAAAAGTTCAAAAGCAGGCTCTATGCTGGTAGATAAATAGGTGGGGAGATGAGTTGGTGCTCCATGCAAGCAGTCAAATTCCTGCTGGCTCTGAACCTTCCTGGTTGTGGTGCCCATTTGTGAGACAGCTCTGGGAAGGAAGGGGGCCTTGGAGGATACAATAGGAAGAGCTGCTCATTTTTCTTTCTGGTGCAAAGCTGTCCCATCCTCCAGGGGTACACTTTGGGAAGCATATGAGCATTTCCTATAACAGATCTGGTAAGTTGGCAGCAAAACTACTACTCTGCACTAGCATTTGGTCTCTTGGCTAATTAACAATGTCATATGCTAACAACAATAACAAAACATGGACTTACTTTTTCCAGAATCAAAAAGATTGGTTTTCCAACAAATCTTTATTTTCAAGAATATATGTTAGCAATCTATAGAACTAACAATAACATGATTCCAAATTTCATCAAAAAAATCTACATGATCTATAGAATATAGTGATCATAGATTTGAAGGGGCTAGAATGAAGCTCATTGCTGGATTCAGGAAATAATACAATTCTAAGTCACTGAATCTGTCTATATACTTGCACGAAGGAAAGAAAGCAGTTTACAAGGTGACAGTACCAAAAGTTTGAATGGCTACTGCTATGAAAACCATCCAAAAAAATTAAAAGTACTCAAAAAGCTGGACAATATTTGACTTTAAGGCCATGCTTGGCATATGGAGAAAATGAGGACAAAATGGAGAACACATCCTTCTTTTGCAGGGCATCTGGTAGTCTAAGAAGAATAGCAAAATAATCAAACATAACTTTTTTATTTCCTAAATGAAGTTATGAGATCTGTTCACATGTTTCTTGCAAAAACCTGGGGAGAATATGAAGCTGGGGGAGGTGACAAGAGTCAGGCAGAAATGAACTAAATGTGGTGCTAATGGAGAGGATGGTGGAAAATGAGTGAGGTGGAAACAGACCAATGATTAGAATGGGAGCCTGCTTGACATTCCTAAAGCACAACTGCGATCACACCCATTATTTGTCACATGACTTGATCTCCAAAGTTAAGAGTGGCAAAAAGTTACAAAATTTACTGTCTTTGAATCACTGGTTCAAACCACCATTTAGAAATGACACTTTAAATTTATCTAATTCAAGCCTGACAATAATAAAGGCGGGGGGAGAAGGATATATAGATACAGATAGATAAACATCTGAATTAGAAAAAAATCTCATGTTGTCAGGGCACAAATAATGCTTATTTATTGGTCTCACGTTAGATCTCATATTTGCTCCAGAAGCTCAAGAGGCATGGCATAGCTGTCCTAGTCCATTTCCCACACAACATTTAATCCGATGAAGTAGATTAAACAGAAAAATACTGATTACATCAAAATGACTCTATAATTCTTTCATGCCAGAAGGTGATCAGGAACCTGAATTCTCAGCCCTTGTCCAATAGTTTAACTATTACAAAATATCGGCTCACTATATGTGTTGCAATTAAGGACAATTGGGTAAAGCTAAACAGTTATTTATAAATTAGATTAGCACACTGTGTTTAGCTATGGTTTTAAATATAAACTTTCATTTATTCATTAATTCAGTAGCAATAGCAATAGCACTTAGACTTGTATACCACTTCACAGTGCTTTAGAATTATCCTGCAATACTGCATTGTAACCACTGCCCCACCATGGCTCAATAATCCATGATGCATGTTAATCCATATAACATATCATAATATTGCACAACATCTAACTATATTGAGCCACTATATATTATCTGAGCAGTGCACAAACTAGGTACTGCAAATATTTGCAAAATACAATTGAATAAATAATTGCTATATTCTGCCCATTCAAGAGCACAAAATTAAGAATCCTTCCTATAAAAATGCTGTCATGTCCCCATGGCAGGCTGGATCCGTGACACCGAACGTTCCACTGCATCTGAATAATCTACCACGTTAGTAAGTACCTGCTAGCCAACCAATACGGGGTTCAAAATTGCCGATGGAGATTGACAATGAGCCCTGATGACATCAGACACTGAACTATCACAAGTTGTGGGCAGCTATCGGCAGAACGATGAACATGCTGACCGTTAAAATGATGACCTCGGGGGTGGATATTCACTGGGTGGGCACAGGGGGGTTGGTGGGCTATGGAAAGTATAACATGGCAAGGGTATGGTAAAGGAGGGTGGATAATTAACGGACGAATGCATGGTATCTGGGGGTTACATAATGACTGAAATTAAGCAGTAGCGTTCGCCGGATGGTGGATGAACTCATTACATTATCTGGCATATAAATACAGCTCTGGCTGTGAAATGTGCTAGAGCTTACTTTACTATCATCTTGATGCTTGTTGTTACCCGAATCCAGAGCAGTATATGGACAAATAAAGACTCATTTTATAGTTGCCGTGAGAACTTTGTTTCCCTTTCTTTCTGGAATTCAGCTGAACAGCTGAGAGAAACTCACCTCTCTCTCAAATTCTTTTATGCTCCTGTCCTCTCTTCTTTCCTCCATTGGCTGTTCAGTGTTTCTGCATTGAGGAGTGATGGAGGAAGGCACAAACGTGGATTCGGATTTGCCGTTCACATCTGAGGTGGATGAGGAGGCTCTAGGGGATGGTGGAGTCTACAGATGGGCTTATGAGCGAAGAACTGCCATCTGCTGGTGATACTGAGGATACTGAGGATATTCCCAAGGATGTACAGAGGGTTACTAGACCTAAACTATGCAGAGACATGGAGGGGGAAGCACGGAAGACTGTTCGGCCCAAGACGAGGGACGAAAGGAGGAGTGATGTGGAGGTCCAGGAGGAGTGTGTGGGGTTTATGGAAAAACCCCTGCCTTTGCACCTCTCAAGGCTGGAGTAGTTGAGAAGTGGAGGGAAAGGAGGATAGTTGAAGAAGATGCCTGGAGTATCTCCACCTCCAGCTTGGGAGCCAGTACTATAGAACGATTGTGAATGAAGCATGGAGATCTAAGTATACAGGATCCCAGCCCAAAGAGTAGATGGGAGGGGTCAGGAGCTTGTACTGATGATACATCATATTTCAGTTCTATCCCTAGAGAAGGAAGACAACCTAATAGTAAAAGGACTGGAAGTGACTTTGCACCTGGGTTTGATGCATCATTAGCTGATGTAGTTGGGCCATCAGAACCCAGGATGGGAGGTACCAAGCATATGTCATCAAGCTTTGCTCAAGGGGATTCACCACCTCGCCATATACAGCATGAGGGTTCCTGGGGTCATCGGCGAATGTCTGGCCAGTGGCCACAATGCATGGTGTGGGGACCACAACCATTGCAAACTACATTTGATGGTAACCCAGACTATATTGCACTGTTCCTAAGCCAAGTGGTCAATCACCTAGCATTATATGCCTCTTGCTATCCATCACAATGGTCCATAGTGGTAGCTATCATGGGGGTTTTAACTGGGGATGCAGCAGATTGGGTCACGGAATTACACAGTGAACAGGCCAGAGAGTTGGTAGATGTAAGTCTTGTTTTGGACTCACTCCACAATCATTTTGAGGACAGGTCTCGCATCTACCAAACTGAGGAAGCTATAATGGTGTTGAAGCAAGATGGGAGACTGGCAACTGAATATGTACGGGAATTCCAATGTTTAGCTGGGAAGTTAAAGTCCTGGCCTGAGTGTCTGCTGGTCCAGGAATTCCGTGCTGGGTTGGATCGTAGTTTAAGACAGGCTTGTCTATATAGAGGAGTCCCTCAACAATTGATGGAATGGTACAGAACTGTGGTTGAACTGGATGTCGGACTGAAGGAGTTCAGAACCAAGCCCGAACCATTCCGAAAAGTACCTAAAGCAGATCTTGGTGTTATGGGAGGTCGGAGCAGGCAAGGAGATGGTCCTCCGGGTGATAGGAGTTGACCAGCTATTAGGTGTTTCAGATGTAACCTAATAGGACATATGGCATTGGAATGCCCTGAGCTTGCCAATGAGTATATGAAACAAACAGCAAAGGCACCTGTTGGAACAGTGACAAAATTTGGCTTTAGGAAACAGGGAATTGGTGCCAAAAGATCACAAGGACTGACTCAGAAAATGAAGGAGAAGCATCACCATCAAGACAACATCAATTGGAGGAATGGAGTCAACCCAGGGTTGTTTCAGGATTGTATGATAGTGGTGAGGAAAGCCAAAACGATACTATGGTCAGTGCTCCAGTACCTCCAGTGGAAGGTGTGAACACGGCACTGAAGGGTAGATATGGGGCACTGATAGACACGGGCTGTACCAGGTGTCTTATTAGCCAATGAGTGGTGGATGAATTGAAATTATGGGTGGAACAATTGCCTACACCAATAAATTTTGAGCAGGTGGATGGGTCCCTGCTTGGCAGGTCCCCAGAAATGACGATGACTACTCCTATTAAACTAGAAATTGGAGCTCATTTGGAACATCTACGATTTATTGTTGTCCCACATATGCGCGAGGCACTGATATTAGGACTCGTATGGCTGGATAAGTGGGAGCCCACTATATGGTGGGAAGGTGGTTGCCGTCATTTGCGACTTGTAGTAGGACCAAAACCCCCTCAATCAGGTCCAGGGGAATCCACACAGAATACATGGAAGGAGTTAGCACCACCATAGTTGAACATCCAAACCTCCCCTATCTGATTGAGTATCAGGATCTAGCAAAGGTGTTCAGTGGAGTGCGAGATCTTACCCCCGCACCGCAAAAAGGACTGTGCTATAGAATTAATCCCAGAAGTGAAATTACCTAAGCCCCGTATATATGCCATGACTCCCAAGGAGATGGAGAAGATGAGGGATTATTTAGATAAAAACCTAGCTCATGGCTTTATACAACCTGGAAGATCACATATCACTGCCCCGGTGTTATATAGGGAAAAGAAGGATGGAACTTTGCTCTTGTGTGTAGATTTTAGAGGGCTTAACGCTGTATGTGTGGAAAATGTATATCCTCTGCCATTACTTAGCGAATTATTGGCCACATTGGCCACCGGAAAACTCTTCATGAAGTTAGACCTGCATGAAGCATATTATATATCAAACAAGGAGATGAATGGAAAATTACCTTCAACTGTCCCCTGGGTATTTTCTATTTCAAGGTGATGCCTTTTGGGTTGCAGGGTGCTCCCACCGTATTCATGCAGCTAATCAATGAGGTGCTGCATGAACATTTATATCGGGGAGTACTCGTGTATTTAACAACATCCTAATTTACATGCAGACTTTGGAAGAACATATACAGTTAGTACGAAGAGTCTTAAAGCCATTACGGTTGTTACAAACAGTGTCTGAACCACAACATCCATGGCAGAATATTGCCATGGACTTTATTGTGGAGTTACCAAACAGTAATGATTATACAGTTATATGGACTATCATCGACTTATTCTCGAAACAGGCACATTTTGTACCTTGTAAGGGTTTACCATCAGCTAAAACCCTAGCCAATATGTTTATAAGACATGTTTACAGATTACCTGGGGCCCCTCAACGAGTAATTTCTGATAGAGGAGTACAATTCACTGCACAATTCTGGAGAGCATTCCTCCACTTGTTAGGGTCATCTCAGGGATTAAGTTCAGCCTATCATCCAAGCATGAATGGCGCAGCAGAAAGAGCGAATGTTATGGTAGAAAGATGTGTCCTATCAACAACAGGAATGGGCTGAGTTGTTACCGTTTGCAGAAGTCGCGTATAATAACGCAGTACACAGCAGTATAGGATACAGTCCATTCTAAGTGGTGAATGGCCTGGAATTTAGTCCATTACGGATTTTACTTGCCAACCCAACAACTCAATCAGTGTCTCAAGATTGGGCACACCAGGCTTGTTGGTTACATGTTAGAAAAGCTCTGGATGAAACAGCGATGGATTATAAAACATAAGCAGACAAGAAGTGGCAGGATCATAAAGCTGTTCAGGTTGGGGATAGAGTATATCTTTCAACAAAATATATTAAGTTGAAATTGAACAGTAAGAAAATGGGGCCCAAATACTTGGGCCCATTCTCAATAACAAGAATCATTAACCCTGTCACGGTTGAGTTAAAGTTACCATCACTGTTGGATCGTATACACCCGGTGTTTCATATCAGTTTATTGAAACCTGTTGAATCCCAAAACAAAGTGCCTGAAGTAGAAAAAAGAAACCACCAACCAAATACAGATCAGGTTGAAATAGATAGAATTCTCGACTCCTGCAAAAGAAGGAATAATATCCAATATTTAGTATGCTGAAAAGGATATCCGGTGTCAGAGGCATCCTGAGTGAAGGCATCGGATGTATGTGCAGATCATCTAGTGCATCGTTTCCATAATACATACCCCAACAAACCTGGGCTCACATTGTAATTAGGTTAACTATGATAAATTCATTAATAATAATGTTCTTCCTGTGTTTCAGGAGGATTCCTGGTAGAGGGGGCCACCTGTCATGTCCCCACGGCATGCTGGAGCCGTGACACTGAATGTTCCACTGCGTCTGAATAATCTACCACATTAGTAAGTACCTGCTAGCCAACCAACACGGGGTTCAGAATTGCCAATGGAGATTGACAACAAGCCCTGGTGACATCAGACACCGAACTATCACAAGTTGTGGGCAGCTATCGGCAGAACGATGAACATGCCGTTAAAATGATGACCTTGGGGGGTGGATATTCACTGGGCGGGCACAGGGAGGTTGGTGTGGCACAGGGAGGTTGGTTGCTATGGAGAGTATAACGTGGCGAAGGTATGGTAAAGGAGGGTGGATAATTAACGGACTAATGCATGGTATCTGGGGGTTACATGACCGGAAATTAAGCGGTAGCATTCGCCGGATGGTGGATAAATTCATTACGTTATTATCTGGCATATAAATACAGCTCTGGCTGCGACTTAACTATCATCTTGATGTTCATTGTTACCCGAATCTGGAGCAGTATATGGACGAATAAAGACTCATTTTATAGTTGCTGTGAGAACTTTGTTTCCCTTTCTTTCTGGAATTTGGCTGAACAGCTGAGAATGCATTGCTCTCTTGAGCAATTGTGAATTTTCTACAAATTAGAATGTTCTTTTTTTCTAGATTGATTTCATTTATTTATCTGCTTCCTTTTCTTTTTCCCCTACCAATTTTCCTAAAGGAAGGAAAACTCAGTTCTTAACTCCAGAGCTTGTTAGAGTCATTTTTATTGCATTGGTTTTTACAACTTCTGTTTGCCAAGCAGGATGAGGCACACCCTCAGCCAACACAATGGAGCACTATTTTTTTTAAATCAACATTTTAAATAGGCTCAAAACAGTGTATCTCAGTGATAGAAAGAGTAACATGATGCTTTTTTAAATGCTTCCAACTTAGATGATAAAATGGCAGAAAGATTCTGCTCATGTTTAGGGCAGAAAAAACACCAGGCATGTATTTCAAAATAAGCTAATTGAAGGAAGTTAACAGAAAGAAGTTTCCTCTTCATCTATCAAGGCACCAACTGTATTCTTCATAGCCAAAGCTATTTTAGAATCCCAATCATATTTTAAATTTTCTCCTCCCCAAAATCTCTAACTGTACATTTCAAATATAACCAAGTGGGGAAATTATTTCCCTTAATTATAGAATAAGCCAGGAACTTAAACAACTTTCAGAACTTACATGACCATTAAGGTTTAAGGACAATTTAACTGGTATGGAGTAAATATTTGCAGACTCTTGACTTACAGAGTCAAGATTATTGATCTATCTATTTTAGCTTTTTATTTATGGGGACTACTATGTAAATATAAAAAACTGTAGGACTTTGCTAAACATAAACTGTAGATAGCCAGTTTGATGTAGTGGATATTATTTTGCCTTAGAAGCCCAAGATTGTGAAGTCTAGGCCTCCTAGACAGAAGCCAGCAGGGTTCCTCTCTCTCAGCCCATCTTTCTTTCTTTTTTCTTTCTTTCTTTCTTGTTCTGTCTTTCCTTTCTTTCTCTTTTCTTTCTTTCTGTATGTATGTAGGCATGCATGCATGCACTTACATGACTTCAGATAACATTCCAAAGTCTACTTATTTATTTAATTAATTAGTCTTGCATAACAGCTACATCCCATGATTTTGGTATTACCAATCCAAATCTAGATTTTGGGCATGAATGCTGATATCATGTGAAATTTTGGTTTAGATGTTAAATAAATGATGTTTGTGCTTTACCCAGTCAAAAAATTACTTTTATTTCTGTTTTCTATCTGCATCAGGATCTATCTGCAGTATTACCATGGGATATGGATGAATGCTAGACTATAAATTGGGAATCATCAATTTTTCTCATTATTGTTCACACAGATCATAACAAAACTTATCTAGGATTTCAGAGACTTTCCTGATGATAATTGATCCTGGAACAGAATGAAGCAAAACAAACAAACCCGTTATCTAAATATTTATGTGTAAGAGTGTGTGTGTGTGTGTGTGTGTGTGTCCAATAATTTTATAAAGAATTATATTAAACATATCAAAGAGGTATAAATCAATTCAAAAAGTCATACATATGCATATGTGACAAGATGAGCAGTGAACTAATTCTATCATGGGGTCAATTTTGGCCTTTATCTTGTCAGATCTTCCTTTAAGCCCTGGTACCTGTCCATTTCTCATTCTCTTTCCTGCTATTGCAGTCACTTGGTACCACTCCATATACCACCATCATTGTATTTTGGTTCTTGTATACTATCATGATGTCTAGTTGATTAGCTAGCACCTCTTGTCTATCTAGAACTGGAAATCCCTAGGGATCTTAGCTTACTTGATTTCCACAAGCTTTTGTGGTATCTCGCATCTGTGTTTAGGAAGGGCTAGTTCACATTCTGTGCAGGTGTTCCTGTACACAGTGTCAGCTACTTACTTACTTACTTATTTATTTATTCATTTAGTCAAGCAATTATAAGATAACAGGTATACGTATAAACATAGTTATGGATACCTACAAGAAAAATAAAAAATAAACAATAGGACAGGGATGGTAAGCATGTTGGTGCTCTTATGCAACCCTACAGATATTTTAGGAAAGGGGTGAGGTCAATAGTAGTTCTGCCATTCAGTATATGCTGTTCCTGTCTGCATCTTACCTTTGCCACTATGTGTTTGACTGTCTCCAAGGCCTCTCTGTATAGTCTGCACCTTGAATTCTGTTGTGTGGTAGATCCGTATGCCTGTTCTTGTCCTACTATGATCAATGCCTCAGTGCTGTCTCTTAGTCCAGCCCTTTCAGTCACTAGTAGAATTTCCTGATGTCTGCTACCTCAGTTATCTGTTGATCATACTTCCCAGGCAGAGTCTTGTCTTGCCATGCATTTCCTCTGCTTGAACATTCTGCCATGTCTGCTGCCATCTCAGGCATTGCTCAGTAGTTTTTCTTTGGATGCAGTCTTACTGATGTATTCCTAGATTCTCTGGATTTTGTCCTGGACCCTGGCTTTGACATTCAGTGACCTCGGTATATGCCACACTTGATGGACATCCATTTGAACTATCTTCCAGCTTTATCTTCCACAGTCCCCCACTGAATTCTTGAGAAAGCCTTATTGTGCTGTTGACTTTGGGTTGCTTCAAGTATTTACAGATTCATGTGTGTGGTACTGAGTCATGGGCTTTCCTGTAATTGACCTAAGCAGTGTTCAGATTGGTTTGTATAATCCTTGAGTCTTGGGCAACTGCTGTATAAGCAACTTGTATTTTGAGCCTTTGGTGTTGTTCCTAACACCCTTCTGAGCTGTGGTCATGTAGTGGCCCATATGGTTCTGGAGCATGGTGGCTATGATGTCTGTTAGGACTTACCATTTTGTGAGAATTACATTATTATTATTAGCCAGTAATTGAAGTGTTCTATTTCCTTGTGGGCACCTTTCATGATCAGCACTGTCCTTTCTTGGTTTAGCCAATCTGAGTAGAACCTTAGTGATGACAGCTGGTTCATTTATGCTGCTAGATGTTCATGCACTACTGTTACTTTCTTTAGCCAATAGTTATGGATCATATTTGGGTCAAGCACTGTCCAGCTCTTGATGTTTATGATACTATTGGATGTCTGCTACTTTGATGGTGACTGGTTCTTCTTCCAGTACATTCAGTTTTTGCTGTTGGTGGCTCTACTGTTACTATGTTATTGCACTGTAGCTAGGAGTATACCTTGGATGGTTCTTTGGAGAAAATGGTATTTACCTTCTTGGTCTCTCTTTGCCTGGTGTATCTCCTTAGCCTGGTAGACAATGCTTTTGAGTTTTTCTTTAGCAATCTTGAGGGTTTCAGACAGAGTTGTGCCCTTGTATTTTTCCAGTAATAGAATCTTATCTAAAATCTTCACATCTTTCTGTAATTCCACCAGTTGACTGATCTCTCCCCAATTTTCCTTGATCTTAGCCTCTAATCTCATTTTCAGGGAGGGGAGGGTATATACTGATGTTCTTCTTGATTGTGTAGCCCAGCATATCTAGGATTACAGTGATTTTGGTGTAATGCACCAATGATGTTTAGCAGTTCATTGAATTATCATGTTAGTAGGGATTGTTGCATGGGCTCTAATGGCATCTTCTAGCATGCTATCTAATGGTATTTCTCTACGGAACCTTGGTAACAGGTGTCAAGGATTTATTGTAGTTACTTCATCCATGATCCTTATATCCGCAACTATGCTCCTTAATGGAAAAGGAGATAGTGACATTCCAGCTTCTGGGGTTGGCTGCAGATCTAAGGTCTTTTTTTCTAGGTCTTCTTGAATATGTGATGTAATATTACTTGGTCTATCTCAAGTTGTGAGAACACATTGAATTCTTGGGATACTAGCTGTTTTTCAGTCAGTGTGGATGCAGGTCTTCAGGTTATTCATAGTTCTTTCATGTGTTTAATATATCCTTTCCTATTAACCCATTGTTATAGTAGCATTCCATCAATTCCAAGTTTTCTTATCTTGTCTATGGATGGTTTCTTTCAGCAGCCCACTTATCATTAGAGTGTACTGGTTAATCCGGCTGATGTCCAAGATAGCATGACTCTCCTAATTTGTGTCATTCTCATATTCTGAGGTAGGCAAGTTAAGCTTTAGGGTTCTTTGTCAAGGACTCCTAGTAGTAAGGTAGTAGGATCTGAACCCACCTCCCGCATCAAAGGCAGAGTTCTAATCACTATGCTATCCAGCCTCAGAAGCAAGCAATTTCTCTTGGTTTCTGTAGTGTCAGTGTGATCCAGATGAAGGTATGAGCTATAAGTCTCCTCGGTCAAAAGTGTCCCCTCACTTTTCACTGAGGAGATTTATAGCTCATACCTTTTCACAGAGGAGATTCTACAGGGCCCCAAGAAGTGTGCCTTCTCTATATTGGTACCTACCATCTGGAATTAAGTTCCTTCCTGAAATCCAGAAGTCTGTCATCTTGATAGACCTTCCCATGTTTCAGATTAATATGCAAATTTAGAAATAGTATTACTAGCGTGAGTGGGAATGCAGTCATGCACATAAAGAGTATAGAGTAAGGGACTCAACACGCAACCTTGTGGTGTACCAGTGTTAAGAATAAGGGCTGAAGAGATATGATTATCTAATCTGACCCTCTGTGAGCAGCCAGATGGGAAATCAATAATCCAAAGGCAGACTGAATAAGAAAGTCCAAGGTCCAGAAGTTTATACACTAGTCTATGTGGAAGAATTGTGTTAAATGCAGAACTAAAATCTACAAAAAGTATCCTCACATAGCCCTCTCCTCCACTGTTCTAGATGAGTCACAGCAGTGTGAAGAATGATGGCTATAGCGTCCTCTGTAGATCTATTTCTTCTGTATGCAAACTGGTGTTTATAAAATGTATGCAGAAGACCAGAAACGATGTGCTGGCAGACCAATTTTTCAAAGCACTTCATGATGATAGGAGTGAGTGCCACTGGTCTGTAATTGTTGAGGTTATTGATAGGGAACTTCTTTGGCAGCAGAACAATGGTGGAAGCCTTCAAACAAGATGGAATAGTGGACTGGGATAAAGACTGATTGAAGATCCTATTAAAAGACTCCAGCCAACTGATCAGCACAGTCTTTAAGCACTCGGCCAGAGACACCATCAGGACCGTCAGCCTTTCTAGGGTCCACAGCCCTCAGAATGCTCCTCACCTCCAGTTCCTCCATAATGAGGTAGGGACTACCATTGGCTGGTGGTTGTATTTTATCTGTCTCTGATGTCTTCACTTCAAAGCGAGCAAAGAAATGATTCAGTTCCTCTGCCAATGAAGCATCCCCTTCAGCAGGGATGATATTGGTTGGTTGATGGTTGGTTATTTGTTGAATCCCTTGCCACAGCTGTGTCAGGTTATTGCTATAAAAATTATCCTCCTCTTATAATCAGTCTTGGTCTTCCGAATACCTTTCTTCAGATTAGTTCTGGCAACACTGTATCTTGCCCCATCACCAGACCTAAAGCCCTTAGTCCTGTCACTCAAGAGGCACTGGATTTCCTTTGTCATCCAGGGTTTCTGATTCGGATAGATCCTAATATGTTTATTTACAGTTATAGTATCTGTGCAGTGCTTGATATTGCACAGAACAGTTGCAGTGTGCTCCTCTAGGTCAGGATGGTAAAAGATGTCCCAATTTGTGTTCTCAAAACAATCCTGAAGTTGTTGGGAAGCATCTTCTGAGCAAGATTTCACTGTCTTTATTATAGGCAGAGCCCGTCTCCTAAAAGAGATGTATGCTGGTGCTAAAAGCAGTGACATATGGTCTAATTGTCCCAAATGTGGTAATATATATACTATGAATGATATATAAGTTTAAGTGCTATTGCTATTGCTAATAGTGACGATCTACACACATACAGATATACCAGGATAAATCAATGTGTTTTATCCATGATGTTTCTTTGGATTCAGTGATTCATTCAAAGATGAAGCCGAACAATGTGTTTGGGAGGAAAACAGACTACTGCAATATTCATTCAGATAAATGGCTAATGACACCAATTATATTCAGCTGTTATCCACCTGACATTTGACAGTAGAGGTCTGAGAGAAGCAAAAATTAATAACCAATAGTTGTTATAAAACTATCAAATGATAGTCTACATCAGAGGTATCCAAACTTGGCAACTTTAAGACTTGTGGGCTTCAACTCCCAGAGTTCCGCAGCCAGCTCTGCTAGCTAAAGAATTCTGGGAGTTGAAGTTCACAAGTCTTAAAGTTGCCAAGTTTGGATACCTCTGATGTAGAGTATCATTTGACAGCAAGCATTCACAAATGGTTAAAACAACTGCCTAGGTTCCACACCCTAAGAAATTGATCTGATAATTTCATAGGTTTACACCCTTAGAAGAAACTCACACCCTTAATGTCTTTCCCAGTGTATATAGATTGTTAGCTTTTAGGGATTTTGTTGTTCTTTCTGATAAGATATTCTTAGTTTGCATACACTTTCTTCTGACTCCCAAATACAAGCACTTAAGTTTGAATCAGCATTTATGATCTATGTTATTTGTTTGTTTGTAACATTTGTATGCCACCTTTCTTAAAGAGCAAATCTGCATGGTTCACAATAACAAAAACATAGAACAATTTAACAAATGAACAAAAAGCCTACTGCTTAGTCATCCCTCTAGGTTGCCACAACAACTAGCCGCAGACATCCTCACCTTACCCAGGGTTGAATAAAAAGCAAGATTTGGGGAATAAACAATTTGCACACACAACACACATCTCATAATACAACAAACCCCTTATGTGCAGTACATCTTCATGATCTATATAAAATTTAAGAATATTAAGCATAATAAAAATTATAATGTGGCATCAAGTCATTTTTAACTCCTGCCAAACACAGATCTTCTCTTTATCTATCCCTAAATTGTTCTTTCAAGCTTCCCAATTGTCTATAGCAGGGGTGTCAAACTCACAGCATCACACTGTCGTCACATGATGTATCCCGACTTTTTCCCACTCTAATAAAACAGGGGTCACCCACACATGATGCATCCAGCCTGCGGGCCGCGAGTTTGACACCCTTGGTCTATGGAGATTCTCAAACATCCAGGTCACAGTTTTCCTAAAGGTACTTCTCAAAAGGCACCTGGACTTTCTATTTTTTTTTCTCTTGAAAATATTTCACTTCTCATGCAGGATGAGAATTCCAGGTGCCCTTTGAAAAGCACTTATGAGTGTACTCGTTGCCACTGTAACTGAGTCCATTCACATTGCTTGGTAATCTTCTTTTTCTTCTTCTCTGTCCTTTCACTTTTCTTAGAATTAGAGCCTTTTTTAGACTACTGGATCTTTGCACAATGTGTCTGAAGTAGGATATTTTGAGCCTGGTCATGTATGCCTCAAGTGAAAATTCTGGGTTTATTTGTTCAAGGATCCAGTTTGTTTTCTGGAGTGTTGAGAGTATTCTCAGAAATCTTTTTCAACACTAAAGTTCAAAGATATATATTTTTCAATATTGCTTTTTTCCCTTTCTTCATTTTTGTAAGTCTCTTTTCACATTCATTCTTTAACAACTTCTTGAAGTTCATTCCATAATTCCCCTGGATTCCTTTATCAATAACGTTCAGGATTTGAAAGCGATTTCTGACAGTTTATTTGAAAATATTCAGCAGCTCTCCAAAGACTTATGAAGAGTCTTTCTCAGTCCCCAACTGCTATTTTTTTTCTTATTTTATTTAATTGGAAATGCCAAACATGAAACCTGGAAAACCCTGCACAAAGGACATATTATCTATCCAGGTCCCATAGTTAAATATGCCATAATAAACAGAAATAAACTATTTTCATTACATTGATAGTAAAATGTAATAATGATGATGCATCAACATTGGCTGATAAGGATAGGGATCTTGGAGTGAAAATGTTGCTGAAATATGACTCCCAGCAATCCTAGCCACCTTGATCAACGATAAGGCATAGAAATATGTGAAGGAATATGAATTTCCTGTTTTTTTTTTATATTTTCTGTGCAGCATCCAGAAAAATATCATAATCTCCATAACAACTATTCTGTTATTTTAAGGACTAGCCAATATCATAGACATAATTATTTCACAAAATATTTGTAAAGTAAAATCAAACTTTAAAAATGACAGAAACAGCCAAATATATCAAATTCTATTAATTTCAGAGAAATCAAATTTTATCACATAATGGTGGTCATTGACTTGCTCGCAGCTGTTTAGGGTTTTTTGTGGCTGAAAACGAAAATAAACTTTCCTTTTCAATCATAAAAAATGTCACTGTAGCAGTCACACACTCTGTATATGCTGAAATATATACGTGTGTGTGCATATGCACACATTTGTGTGAGTTATTATAGGACATATTATCTCTCTCTCTCTCTCTCTCTCTCTCTCTCTCTCTCTCTCTCTCTCTCTATCTCTAGCTATCTGTCTACCTACCTACCTACCTACCTACCTACCTATGTCTCTCTCTCTCTCACACACACACAAACATGTGAGCCATATATTTGCCGAAACTGATACCAGTAGCATTAATCTTCAATTTTGGTTTTTCCAAGCCCGGAAGTAAAAAAAAAAAATTAAATTACCAACATTTAATGTACAAAAAGAGAAGCATTTTTCTACAGCTATTTTGTTATGTGTTCTGCTGTTTCAGAAAACAGCAAGAGATACAACAAGAATAGCAATGCTTCTGAGACTCAAGTGCTCCATGTTCCCAGTCACGTTGACCCATGTTCCAATGTGCTTCGCATGCCTAAATTGTTTGGCAGACTAGCAGAATGAAATTGAGGTTGATTCACAAGGTAATTTAGATCTCTAGGTAACCTTTATGACAGTTCTATAAAAGGTTTCCAGCCTAGCATATCAGTGTGATGCAAAAATATTGCAAAGCAGGTATCATAAAATAACATGCTTGACTCTTATCTACTTGCCAGTTACAATTAAGGTTCTGTACAGTACTAATGAAGGTCAAACCAAAGTCTAAATTTCTGGTTAACACATGACCTATCATTTAAAATAAAATTGTATTTTCAGAAAAGGAGATTTCAAAATAATTCACTCTTTAATAAATTAATTCAATAAGTTCTATATATCAATCCAAAAAGTTCTGTTATATATCTTGCAACAACTTTCATGTGTAGCTTTACCAATTAATTTGCATTTCTGAATTCCAGAAGATTCTGAGAAAGTTCTAGAATACTCAGTTTGCTTCTAGGGAAGATTAAATAATTAGCAAATTATTCTATCTTATAAACAAAAAAAAACATGATCAGTTCTACAAGGCAAGCAGAAAATTAAGAAAACAAAAATTTAAATATTGTGTGAAATTATCTTGTACATAAAAATATGTTCCAAGAAGTAATAGTTAGAGTAAACATTTTACAACCTTGTGAGATAATCCAGAGAAGCATACACAGGTGAAATAATAAACAATAGAGTGTTGAATAAATTGGATACTGCATTAGAATTACTCAGAAGGAAAAGAGCTGGATGCCAATAAATAGTACATAGTACATTTGCAACAATTAAGCGGGCTGCCTCCTATCAAATGCCTAATCCAATTGGCATGTCCTTCGAATGTTTTCTAAATTTAAACTATTTGCTGGATGGTATTTAATAAACCCAGATGTATCACAGGAAACGGTCATTTTTATTTCTCACAGTGATCTTTTGATTATTGGAAATTAAAGATGACAATAGTGATGATGCAACATTAGAAGTATTAAGTGAATTTAAAATGCTGGTTCTAGATCAGGAGTGCTGTTGTTGCTTCTAGTAAATTCACTTTCATGCAGCTATGAAAGTTTTTACTCTCCAACCCCTCATAAATTCTCAGCAGGCTGGATTGTATTTGCTATCATTGTTCAGATGCTGATCAGGTCTTTTTCCACCTGGCCAATGGAAGATGTCAGAAAAAGGAGGATAGGGAAAAAAAGAACTAGAAACACTTCTCTCTCTTCTAAACAGTCAAGTGAAAAAATGCCAGGGTATTTTGCCTTTAGTTAGGAGGAAGGATTAAGAAGCCAGTAGGAAGGACTCACTGGAGAAGAGCCTAATGCTGGGAACGATTGAGGGCAGAAGAAGAAGGGGACGGCAGAGAATGACATGGCTGGATGGAGTCACTGAAGCAGTAGGTGTGAGCTTAAATGGATCCCAAGGGATGGAAAGCCTGGGAGAACATTGTCCATGGGGTTGTGAAGGGTCAGACATGATTTCACAATTAACAACAACAACAACAAGTTGAGACAATAAGGCAGAATTTCCATTGATAGGGAATTGCTCATCTCCATGGTCTATGAAGTTCCAGTGTCTAAAACTGACAGATGGAATATTTGTGATATTTTTGCATCATAGCTGATCTGAAACAAATTTGGCTGAACT
Source organism: Pseudonaja textilis (assembly GCF_900518735.1). Next base: position 9,438,225 of record NW_020769346.1, on the reverse strand, counting down.
GCTGGTACAAATGACAACATGGCTGCAGAGGCAATCCTGCATTTGGTGCCAAAGACTCCAGTAGTATTCAGGTTTGCTTAAAAAGGAGAAATGACCTATTATCACATCTCCCTTATATATTGAAATGCAGATGTTATCCATGCAGTTCCCACTATTTATCATTTATTTTTATCATTATTATTATATACACACCAATGCAAAATCACAGCTATCAGTTCTTTAACTAGTATTCACTTTCATGCATTGAGTTTTTCCCAAGTACCCAGAATGTCATACTACATCAGTGCAATATATGTGCAGATCCAAGGAATATATAACTGACAGATGAAAAATTTGTCAATGTGGCAGTTTTTCTAAGTGTCATCCAAGATTTTCTAGTATAGTATCCAGTGCACCGATAATCACTGGTACCACCACAGCCAATTTATGCCATAATCTTTCAACTTTGATTTTCAGATGTTTAAATACTTTGTGATCTTTCCTAATTCTTTGTCTTTTATTCTACTATACTTGGTATATTATCCCTGGTAACTGTTACATCAGTTATCCACACTTTCTTCTTTTCAATCACAATATAATGTGGTATGCTATGAAAAATCAGTTTGAATTCGGATATCCACAATACTTTAATCTTCTGATTTTGGCTATTTTTTCCAACTATATATTCTCACCAAAGTTTTAGTACTGACACAAGATAATTGTTAAGGATGTTTCACTGAATAATTTTGTTGATTGTATTATGTGGTTGTTTATAATCAGTTTGTGCAATCTTTAGTTTGTGTGATCCACAGTTATTTCTGATTCTTTGCACAAGTTGCACTTTCAATCATTTGATAAGTTTTATACTGGCCTGATTGCAGTACTTCAAATAGCTTGTTTTTGAGCAACCAAAATCAACTCTTCTTCTTTTTTCAATGTTCTGGTTGAAGGTCACTGCCATCATCATCATCATCATCATCATCATCATCATCGTCATCATCATCTGATTATGCTGCTAAACATCCAGGGATAGCTTAAAAGAAAGAAAAGAAATGATATATATTTCATTGCTATGGATCCACATTAGTGTGTCCACAGTATATGGTATAAAAGTCAAGACAGTGTCTGTGATGGTTTGCCCAAAGCAGTTTCCATTTTTATGTATATTGCATGGATTCAAGTTTCCTGATAGGGTTGCCATAAATGAGACATATAAATTATAACATAAATAGTAAGATCAACACAATTAAATCAGCTTAATTCACTACAGGTAATTCTCAACAATTGAAGCCAAAATTTTCATTGCTAAGCAAGACAATTGTTAAGTGTATTTTGCCCTATTATCTTTCTTGTCACAGTTGTTAAATGAATCACTACAGTCATTAAGTGAATCTTCCCCATTGACTTTCTTGCCTAAAGATTGCAAAAAGGCGCAACTTTGGACATTGCAACTGTCATAAATATAAATCATTGCCAAGTGTCTGAATTTTGGTCACTTGACCATGGGAATGCTGCAACTGTCATAAATGTGAAATCCAGCCATGTCACTTTTTTCAGTGCTATTTTAACTTTGAACAGTCACTAAACAAATAGTTTAGTGTACATACAAGGATACCTCTATCACATTTTTGCATAACTTTTTGAAACTCAGTACTTGCACGAGAACAACCAGCTACAAGCTTTTGCTGAGTCAAGAAACACCCTGGCTGACTTTGTCCTGACTGAACCTACTTCAAAGAGTGTTTTGTAACAATAAATAGATCAAGTGATTAACATGATGAATTTCCTGCCTGCAAGGCCAAACTGAATACTTATTTTTTTTCCTCAAATAATAAAAACTCAAGTAGCCAATTAAGTCATATTTTAATGAATATATCTGCTTGACTGAATGTATAAAATGAGTGGTACAGTGATTAGAATGTAGTATTGCCAGCAGTTTGGCAGTTTGAGTCTCACCAGACTCAAGGTTGACTCAGCCTTCCATCCTTCCGAGGTCAGTAAATGAGGAACCAGACTGTTGTGGGCAATAGGCTAACTCTGTAAAACTGCTTAGAGAAGGTTGTAAAGCACTGTGAAGTGGTATATAAATCTAATTGCTATTGCTATTGCTGTACTGGATTTTTCTCCATTGTTATTGTGGGGTTTTTTGCCCTCATGCCGCATTGTACAGTATGTGGCTTCTTGCAAGCTATTAGTTGATAAGTAATCACTATCATCCTGGCAAATGACACAATATCTTCTCTAAATATATTATGATCAGAAAATATTTCCCAAAACAAGAAATACAAACAAAATATTGAATACAATTCATTCTGTAGATCGGGGGTGTCCAACTGGCAGCCCGCAGGCCAGATGCATCACATGCAGGCCATGCCCATCTCAGCTCTGCAAAGGAGGAAAACATAATAAAATATCACATGACGGCAACAGAGAGTTTGATACCGATGCTGTAGATGAATAAAAAAATCAGAATCAAAATGGCAGCCATGATAGCAATAGCATTTAGACCAGGAATGTCAAACTCAAAGTCCATGGGCCAGATGTATCACGTGCTGGCCCCCACACCCCTGCCCAGTTTAACAAAGGTGAAAAAAGTCCCAATGCGTCACGTACCGCCATGACATGAGTTTGACACCCCTAACTTATATACAGCTTCACAGTGCTTTATAGCCCTTTCTAGGTGGTTTACAGATTCAGCATATTTCCCCCAACAATCTGAATCCTCATTTTACTGACCTCGAAAGGATAGAAGACTGAGTCAACTTTGAGCCATTCTAACCATTGCACCACCACAGCTCTTGAATTATTACTTCATTATCATTCTTTTCTTGACAGTCTAATGTATGCCTATCATTAAATTTAATCTCAAGATAATAAAAAATGAAACATTGAATTGAAGCATAAAGGTAGTTCTGGGAAGAAAAGCTAGAACTAAATTAAAGGTTATCATTCAAAGGTTATTAAACATATTTAAACTTTGTTCTTTCCATAGCAAAATACGAGTGGAGTATCTCTGAGTGGAGTATCTCTAAACATGTTGCTGTTTTTCCCTCATCTGTTATCATTTGGTATAAATTCATAATAAAGGTTTTACAATTGTTCTAAGCCATATTTTGAGTGAATATGGTTTACTCAATAATCCATAATTGGCTTAGCATGCACACTATCCAAAGCCATACATTATGGCTTCCACACAGTAATGGTTGAGTTGATAAACATGTAAGCCCAGAAATAGACAAGGTGCACTATATGACCCATATCCAATTTGGATGGTTGTATTGTCTATGTAAGGGGACGAGGCAGCTCAATAGCTAAGACACTGAGCTTGTCAATTAGAAAGTTCGAATCCCTAGCACTGTGTAACTGAGTGAGCTCTCATTACTTGTCCCAGTTTCTGCCAACCTAGCAGTTCGAAAGCATGTAAAAATGCAAGCAGAAAAATAGGGACCACTTTGGTGGGAAGGTAACAGTGTTCTGTGTACCTTCTGCATTTAGTATGCCGGCCACATGGAGACATCTTTGGCTTTGTAACAGAGAGGAGCACAGCCCACCCAGAGCTAGAAACGACTAGCACTTATGTGCGAGGGAAACCTTTAGCTTTGCCTATTGTCTATGTAGTATTCCTTCACCTCAGCAGTTTTTAAATATATGGGCTTCCTCCCCTAGAGTTCCTCAGCCAGCACTTGGGAATTGAAGTTCTCACATCTTAAAGTTGTTAAGGTTGAAAGAAATACTGACCTAGTATTGTGCTCCAGGTTATCAAAATACTTTTAATAATCCATTTTAGTATGTCAGATGAAAGCAATCAGTACATGTAAAAAGTTTTAACAGTAGCTTTATTGCTAGTCAAGAATGTTACAAGAATCTCACCAGACTGATTGCATTCCCTTGGGAAGGACAAGATAAGGCTTCAAGGATTCTGGAGAAGGTGTGGCCTGTGTGCCTTTTGCAACTCTAAACATGGGCCCCTCCTGACCTCTCTCCCCAGTTTAACTGGACATTCCATCACATAATACCTATTAATGCAAGGAGGTCCAGTTGTTTCAATACTATTAATATAACATTGGTATTCAGATATAAAAAATAGTCAGGGAAATGAAATCAAGTTGGAAAAGGTAATGTCTTAGTAATCTGACTAGTTCTGAAGCCAAGTAATGAATTTTGTCATATGGCTTTTATTTTTAAAGCAAGCATTATGAAGAGTTAAGCGGTAGCTGGAATCATTATTGTTACATTGTTCATTATAAATTATACCATTAGTTGTATTTAGATCAATAAATGGGGTATTAGAACTGAAACACCACCTAGAGGCTATCAAACATATGCTTTTTGGAAGCAAGGTATTCTGATGTAAAAGCAGTAAGCATGCCCAAATATTATAGTATTTCGTGTTAACTGTTACTTAGTCTAATGTTAATTATATACAAAATTGCACCAACAATTGATGTGCTTGAAGTGATTGGAATTGAAGTTTTCGTTTAGATCTAAAGCTAAGAAAGTATTTCAAATTGCCTTAAGTATCCATTTCATCTCTGATAGTATCAGGACTGCAATTCACAAAATTACCTGGGAATTTGGGAACAGGAGTCCTTAAATACCCACAGAAAAGCAACAGGTTGTAGAAAGCTGGCCTTTACTTAAGTCATTCAAAAGATGTTCTAGGGATGCAGCTATGGAAGCTAAACTGATTTTATAAATTTTCTTGGAGAAAAAAAAAAAGACTGATAAGTTAATATGCTGGGAATCAATACTTGAGACTGCTTCTTAAGATATTTAAGGAAATATTTTTTTTAAGTCTCCAGTGATCCACAGCATATGATTACCACCTGTTAAGCTACCTGAATGAGAGGAACAGCTGATTTCTGCAGTGCTTCTTTCGCACTATAATATTCATATTTTTGTTTCAATAATTATGTATTTTTTATTTTATTTATTTTATTTGTCAAGCAAGTATTAGATAACAGGTATAAGTATAAGCATGGTTATGAATACATGAAATGGATACGAATAAAAAAGAAACAGCAGGACAGGGACAGTAGGCACGTTGGTGCACTTATGCACGCCCCCTACAGACCTCTTAGGAAAGGGGTGGGGTCAATAGTAGACAGTCTAAGGTTAACGTTTTTGGGATTTGGGGATTATATTGAGCATGGTAGCTTATACTGAGAGAATGTGGAGCATTGAGCAATGTTAAGAAAAAATGACATTTATTTTGTCTTCCAAGCAGGAGCAATTTTGTTTCATTTAGTCTCTTTATTCCCCCCCCCCCCCAAAAAAAAACCTCTAGGAGAAAATTCTGTACATTTTCCAATTCTATTTTTTTCAAAAAAATATTAAAATATCTGATTTTTAACAAGTACGGAGACCAAATACTATATGTTGAAAAATAAACTAAATTGCCATATTTTGTGCAGCTATTTTCCCTGGATATATATCCATTCAGTTAGTTTGGGCTTATTATTTAGTTAATACAGCTTTCAATTGTTTCTCTGTCTCTTTTTCCTCCATCCAGTGGAATTATGTTGGAAGGGAGCCAACTAAGAGCTAGAAAGCAAAAAATCAGGATAAGCATTTCCGGATTAGAGTACTTTCAATCATATAGGAACTGCCCGAGGCCCATATTAAGGGGTTTCAATTTTAATCCAGTCCCCAAAGTGGTAGTTACCTCATTTTGTCTTTGTAAAATGGCAGTTGCATTGCACACATCCATAGAGATGATTTCAGGAACGTCCAAAAAGCCAAGATGGCACACATGGCCAAACAAAGCTCCACTCTTTTTTACTTGCGCATATGATGCTCATACAAAAGGGTAGACGGTTTCAACTCCAAATGTGTGGTTGCTAATTTAATTTCATCTTATTCCACTACAGATACTTTGCAATTGACAACCAGTTGCTTTCTTCTTCCCAACCTGTTCACTGTAAAATACAAAATAAGAATTCTACTGTGATCTAGATCAGGGGTCTGCAACCTTAAACACTCAAAAAGCCATTTGGACCCATTTGTCACAGAAAAGAAAACACTGGGAGCCACAAAACCTGGGTGGGCATGGCCAATTTGATGTTGATCACTCCCACCAGTCACATGATTTCCCTAGCCACACCTACTCAGCTTTTGTGGCTCCTGGTGTTTTCTTTCCTGTGGGTAACAGCGCTCTCTCTTTCTCTCTCTCCCCATCCCTCCCTCCTTCTTTCTCCCTCTTTTTATCCTGGTGAATCAGCATATAACATTCCTAATTCATTATATATATAAAACATTCCTAATTCTGTCTGTGTGTGTGTGTGTGTGTGTGTGTGTGTGTGTGTGTGTGTGTGTGAGACCCATCATTGCAAACCTGTTCATGGAAGAATTCAAATCCAGAGCCCTAGCCAATGCCACCCACAAACCCAAACTATGGCTAAGATACATCGATGACACATTTTTATTTGGCCCCATGAAAAAGAAAACCTAAATAATTTCCTAACACACCTAAACAGCACACACCCCAAAATCAAATTCACCATGGAAACGGAAACAAACAAACAACTACCATTCCTAGATGTACTAATCTACAAAAAAACAGATGGCACACTAGGACACACCATATACCAGAAGAAAACACACACCAACCGCTACCTCAATGCCCAATCCCACCACCACCCAGCACAGATAAACTCTGTGGCCAAAACACTAATTGCCAGAACCAAACGCCTGGCAGACAAGACACATATAAAGACTGAACTATGCACCCTGACTAAAGTACTGACAGCCAACAGTTTCCACAAAAGCAAAATCACTGGCTTGATCCACAAAAACACACTGAGACATAATGGAGACTTAGAAGATGAACAGACCTGTGGAACAGCTGTCCTGCCCTATATAAGAGGTACTACAGAGAAAATCAGTAAGATACTAAACAGGCATCTCACTTAGCAGCACAAATTTTGGGCTCAATTGTGGTTTTAAGTTGAGGACTACCTGTAAGGATGAGGGGTGTGAATAAAAATCTGATAAACTTTAAGAACAAAAATATAACTGACTTTCTAAACAAACAAAGTCTGCTGACAGTGCAAACTATTCTATCTTTGACTTGTCCATAGTTAAAATTAAAATCAAACTCCTTAAAAGAGGTCTTTGTAGAACATATTGAAAACCAGTCAGTTCAAAATCCTGCTTAAGTACAGATCTCCTGTACAGAGTGTGTGACAAAAGCAGCCAGCAGGAAAGCCATGGGCAAACTTAGTCTTACCCCAAAGAAAAGAGAAAGCAATGATCGGAAAGAGGTGGCTATTCCTAAAGGGAGAGAGAAACAAGTCCCCACTGGGCATGCAGCTAAGACAGAGAGACATTTAAATCACAAATGTATCTATAGCCTAAACAAACCACCTTACAAACATGTTCTACTTAGAAGAACTCTGTCTCCTCTTAAATCAATCTGGCTTGACCACTCAACTTTCGATAACCTCAAAGACACTTTATCAGTTCTGCCCCAAGAGATGACTCCTCAGGCGAATAATTTGCTCTACCCACAGTATAGTCCTCGGGAGGAAAAATCTGATTAACTCTTTTAGTGCCCTATCAGCTGATATTATTAAAATATGTGATATCTCAGGGAAACATAAAGTAGCCAGATATCTAAATGATTTGGTTTTACCAAGGCAATTACCATCACTTTGAGATGATTATTGGCACTTAGATTCCCTCCTCTGACCTATAGAATTTAGATATCAATACTGAAGCCCTGAAGCAAATCCAAATTCCTCTATCCTGCTTCTGTTCAAAGAGCACAATATCCAGAAACTTCAAAGAATGCCTAAAACATTGGAAATCACAACCTGAATTAGATGGTCAACTGCAGCAATAACATGACATGGACATTTGCTTAACATATCCAATAATTTCATAAACTCCAGTTTTCAAAACTTTGCTGTAGGAATCACAGGAAATAATGAGAATGACAGCCTCTGAGGTATGAAGGAAATCACCACCAGGATGGAACAACCTCTCTAACCAATTATACCGACATGAAAAAATAATCTCCTTATATTAAGGGCAAACCACCACAAAAGTTACCTGATTTCAAATAGCAATATAAGAATGTAAAAGCTGGTCAAATTACAACCAGCATGTCTTCCTAGATACTGAAGAACTTTGGACTTTATTTCATCTCTAGAATGACTGCATGAACCATATCATTCATTCACAGACCTCAATACATTGCCAGTTACTCCCTCGGTCAACAAACAAGGAAATTCTACACCAGAATTGCTATTCTTGTTCTCTTGTTATATCGCTTAATGGGAAGCCAGAAATAGATACTATAGAAACTCAGCATCCAAGCATCCAGCTTCCAAGAGACATGATCAACACATTATCACTTTACTGAAGGATATGGATCATTATTCCTCTCAAACATTCCTGGCATAGGACAAGGTAAACAATGTGCTGGTCTGAGCATCCATATTTCAAATATTGAGATTATGTCAACAGGCCCATTTGAGAACCTCACATAAACAGCTATTCTCAACATTTTAAAAAAGAAATTGCTTCCTAATGATTACTATATCCCTCAACCATGTATTGTTGAACTTTGGAGAAAAGCAGAAACTTGGAGAAAAGCAATGATATTCAATTAACTTGCCTCACAGGAATGTTCTTAGGAAAATAAGAGGAAGAAGGTGTTTTAGATATTTTCATCTCTTTGAATTATTTGCAAAAGTAATAAAGGCAGGATACAAATAAACAAAGATACTCTTTATTATTGTCTGCATCATCATTGCAAGAAACTCCAGTGCCAGACTAGGTTTAAATGATAACCAGCTGTTTGTCAAATTTTTCAAAATTCCACTAATTTTACACACCATCCTTCTTCATTATAGAGATTCCAAAGACTATACTTGCAATTTCAGGGGCTTGTAGATTTCAGGGGCTTGTAGACATTTTATAGACTGGATCTGCAAATTATGAATGGCATCACTACTATTGACTATCCAGCAGAGTTTTCAAATTGGACAAGCACAAGACCATCTCTGGTTGATTACATTGCTGTATCAAGAAATATATATTAATGTTTCTTAATTCTCCAGTTCCATATTGATAACTCTCCTGAGTGATCACTGTCTCAAAGTGCTGCTTTTGAAGCTTTTTGCTATTCTTTTTGAATACTTTGAATTTCCTATCCCTTTTTTAATACATTACAAAGATATCCACAAGGAACAAATACAAAAAATTGTACAGTTCAGACAAAAGGACAATTCACCCAAATGCTCTCCACTAATGAGACACTTCAATTACATTCTGGCTGCCAAGTCCCCTGATCAGACTTTTCCAACTTATATTGGAGTAGTTCAGCTTCTTCAGCCAATTCTCTCCACCCATCCAGTTGGTGCTACAGGAATCAGAGTTCTTTTAACCAATGAAGAAACAACTGGTTTCCTGCTTTAATGAATATAAAAAGTTTCCTCTCCTGTTCAAAAGGAAATATAAACAGTTATTACAAGCAAAGAAGAAGCCGACTGTGTTTCATTCTTTGGAGCCAACTAATTTCTGCTTTTCATTTTAAGAATTTAGTTCTATTCTCTAAATGTGTGACCCACCAATCTGCTTCTGCTAAACTATGAATTTCATCCTTTATGCAGTTTGGAAGACCATTTTAGGTTATTTTACATATCAGAAGATTTGCCCCACCTGAAGAGGGAATTAGAACATGAAGCTCACCTGCTCCCTCCCTGACATACTATGTCAGGCTCTGAAAAAAAATGATTCAATACCTGAAACAAACAAACAGCAACAAAACACCCTTGTGGAAATGACTTTATTTCTGGCTTCCCTATTCACTACACTGAGAAATATTCTAAGGTTCCTGGTGATTGGGGCCTAGTTTTGGTGATCCAAATCTATAAGAAAAGGAGGCAGAGATTTACCCACCAATTGCTTCCTCATTAGCCTTCTCAATAGGGTCAACAAACAATATGCTAGATGCTTGTAGAATGAGTTCCTGAATTGGGTTGTAACGGAAAATGTTTTAGTTAAGAAGTAAACAGGCATTGGAGAAGGCTGCTCAATCACTCAACTCCTTGAGAAATACTGCTCAATCTAACATCTAGTTCAGAAATAGCCCTCTGGAGTATGCTTCATTCATCTTAAATGTGCAGTTGACCTCATTTCCAGATCCAAGCTATGGGAGAAATTGAATTCTTCCTCAAATGATTAAAAAAACTACTTGTAATTATATCCAAATTATATGGACAACTCCTGGATGAAGATGCAATGTAATGTCCAAGAATACTGCATCAAAGAAATTCCTGCTAGGAGGGGAGTGACACAAGTGTTCTCACTCCACTTTTTCAAATACATACTGTATTTAATTTTCTTATTGAAAAACTGAATATATCGTAACTAATCCCTTCAATTGCAAAAATTGGGAAATAGACACATTTCTATTCTGAATGCAAATGATGCAGTGCTTCTTTTTGAAAAACAGATTGGCCTAAAATAAGTGCTTCATATACTAGCTGAACATTGCCAAGACAACCTAGAAATTAATTATTCTAAAACCAAGGTCATGATTTTTGTTAAGCATTCTAAGATGCATGTGACCTAGTAACTATCTAATATCAAGGCCTTTGATAAATTTTAAACTATCAGCTATTGTGAAATCTCATGTTGACTACATTATTTTAAATGCACAAAAACAGTGATAGCTTTTTAGACCTTTCATGTCTCAAGAAAGAGCCCACTCTTTACAATACCTTGCTCCATTTGGAACATAGTTCTTTACCATGAAATTGGCTTATTTAAAATTGAAATCTCTGCCTTGATTTTCATCTTTTATAGGCTTATGCTCTCCTTTTCCCCAGTCGGCTTGGCCCTTTTTAATTATTACTGATACCTTTCAGTGTTCTTGGAGCCATACAATACATGCCAAATTGCAACTTCACTGTATTTAATGGCCAGCCATCACTTTTATGCAGGGGTGGGATGCTACCGGTTCTGCCTGGTTCTATAGAGCCGGTAGCTCTAAAGAGCAGCAGACACAGAACCAGTTCTGTGTTTGCTGCTGTTTGGCCCACCTGCCCACCCGGGCTCTTACCTGTCCTTTATTCCCTGCTTTTTCAACCTCAGCTGCTTTGCACGGCACAACTGAGGTTGAAAATGCAGGGAAAGGAGACTGTTTGAACGCTGCGCACCTGCACGCAGCACTTTTCAGCTGTCCAAGCGGCACAGGCTAAGGTTATCTTACATGTGTGCACAGCCCACAAAACGTAATCACCGAACTGTAGTAATGCCGGTTGAATCCCACCCCTGGTTTTATGGCTATGAATGCACATTAGCTAATTTCGAACAGTGGGCCATTGATTTAAAGCTGCAACCAAACTTTACAGCTCTACCAAGTTACTCAGCTCATTTTCTCCAACTAGATAGATATCTCAATCCCACAACAATCTCAAAATTCAGAAGTCTTATCTTTAGCCAAATCCAATGCCCTCCCGACAGCCATTACCAAAGATGCCAAAATCTCCCCATCAGGGAGTGTATCCTTGCTTTGGGGAAATAATTCATTTATTCACTGGAACATGCTATTTTTTTTTCTTCATTTTTATTTTTCCGTATTGGAACATGCTATCTTTTGTTGCCCTCTCTATGTAGCTGCTTGCCAGGCATTATTATTTCCACTCTTTACTAAATACTCTTTTTGCTACAATTTGTTTTATCTCAAGATGTTATTAATGGATCATCTCCAACTACATAGATATTTTGCTTTTTTGCAGTAAAATAAAGCAGTGCAGAACACTGCGAAATGGTTCTGTAGCACTGTGCAGACCTTGTTAAAACAACAAAATGAAGCAGTTTGACCCCGGACTATGCAGTGGTGACCCAAATACAATTGTCATTTTGTCCTGCCTGTTTGTAGGCAGAGATAAATGGCAGCCTCCAGACAAACCTTTTCATTTTACTTCTACAAATGCTTTTCTACAACACTGTGCAGATCTTGTTAGGGCAGCAAAACAAAGCAGTTAGCTTTTAGGATGCTTGATGGCAAACCACATGCAGCCACTATTTTGTGGGTGGAACAAATTGCAATTTTCAGAATTGAATCGTGCAGTCGCACAAAGAAGGAAGTCATTCTGGCATTCGGGAAGGCCTCAGAGTTGTTCAAAAGGTAAGTAAGGAGGATGTGTTTGGCTTGATGGGGTGGAAAGCAGGCCTAAGGCCTGGAAGGAGCCAATGGAAGTGGGAAAAGGCCTGTGGGGAACCCAAGGTATGGGAAGTGGGGCATGGAGTGCTACAGGAATGGGGGAAACCTTGAGAGGGCCAATGCAGGTGGCTCTGGGCCTTTGTTAGGCCTCCAATATCTCCCCCCCCCCCCATGCTTCTCTGAATGTCCTGTACATTCATTTAACATTTCACTGGGGGGATCGTTAGGTGAGACATTTCACCTAAAGACTGCTGTGACATGAAGGTTGTGTCGTTAAGGTTGTATCTCGTGGACTAACTATAAACACATCAAAAACATTCCTTGAGCATTTGATTTCTTCAGAAAATACGTTTTCTAAATATGGACACAATAAATAATACATGTTTTGCTTTGTTTTGTTTTGTTGTTTCTTTAGAGAATTGCATTGCAAAAGTCAGACAAATTTTAAAAAAATCTCGGGATACCTGTGTTCTCATCTACAAATTAAACTGGATTAGATAAGCTTGTTACAAACAGATTAAGCTCCCTATGAATCCACAGTTGCCAGACAAGCTTTGTTTTAAAGGTTATTGTCTCAGTACAGGCTCGCTATGTCTGTATAGATTTCAATTCTCAGAATTCTCAAGGTTAGATAGCTCAAGAGAACTGTCTCCCTTCAACAAGTTGTCTCGTTCAGAACTTCACAATGATAATGAGTCAGAAATAGTCTTCTGCCCTTACATAATCCGTATAAGGAGTTTATGCCAGTTCTTGGATGAAGAAACTGTTATGTTGTACTGCAAGTTCTCCCTCTAGTGGAATAAAATAAAATGAAAAATTGTGTTAAGTTTTAAAAATAGCATTTAACCATATAAAAACCAACAGGAATAAATTATTCTAAATAATCAAAGCATAATATTGTGACCATCTATTAACACAGTCTTCCTGAAGAAGCTTTACCAAAATGACAATCTCAAAGATTATGGACTATGAACCCCATCAACCCCTGCAGAAAACATGTGTACCAGGTTGGGCAAGGATGATCTTAATTTAAAGCTTTACTGGGAATATGAGAATACTCCCCCCATCTCTCCCCACCCCCTTTGATATAGTAGTATTGCTCAGTTTCTCTAATACTTTTACAATTGCTCGAGTTCAATATACTTTCCTATTATTGTAAAGAACAATCATTTATTTTGCGGCTTTCCTCACTGAACAGCAACATGCATGTCTGTTGGCAGAGAGTCAATCTGCAGATACAAAGCATGTATTCTTAAACTATACTATGTCCCCTGTCTAGTTTAGGGACTTTGTAAGCTGACCCACACTACTCTAATCTTCAATACTGGATCCAGTCAATGAGGTATTGTGCAACTCATGGCCACAATGTTTGGGCCCAGAAACAAAAGATGCTGCTTTCCTTTCAGGATAATATATTTCTTCATTCAAAAGTTCAGTGGGTCTGGAGTGTGTTTGGTTTTCCTTTAAATCAAGGGTCTCATGGAGATGTCGATGGAGTTTCCTTGGCAATACATGGGAAGTGACTTAACATTCATTTTTTTCTGCAATAATTTTCCAGTTTAGTCCATAGCTCTGAGGTTTTGTTATGGTCACCCAGTCAAACCCTATGACTCTGCTTAACCTTTTGGTATCAACCAAGGTTGTCCAAAAAACACCACTTTCTAGTAAGTTCTGAAGAAATGAAATGCAAATGAAGGGAAAAGTATTAACATCCATCTACAACCATTTAGATGGAATTTGCTATGATAAAACTCTGATTATCTTTAGATTTCATTCATTCTCCAATAGGTATGGTATTACAAAGTTTCACATAACTTCTGATTTGCCCTTTCACCTTTGCTGTGAAAGGGACACAGTAACTCTTGGTTCAAAAATCCTTAGAATCTTACCTACTGGTTTAAAATAGAAAATTTGTGAACCACAAAGAATCTTCAACAAAGGTTTGCTTAGATATATGCTGACTTATTGTTAACAGTGAACCTTAACTTGCAGAGATGGTATTTAGTCCTACTGCTAAATAATACGGTATGAATGCTTGATACTCCCATATTGTGAAGACTAGCCAAATAAGGTACAATTATACCTTCTTTGATGGGTAATTGTTAGCCTATGAAAGGAATTGAGGGGGAGGGAAAAAAATCCCCATTGCACTGTGACAAGAGGTTTCAAAAGTTTATTGTGGTTTTTCTTTGAAATTTATTCAGGTTACAGTGGAATCATAAGGTCCTGGAGAAGTAAACAGTAGTATGTATTGTGGGGGGTGAGAGTTTGGCTTGCATGTTGAGTCTGAATCAATGAAAAGGATGGCCTGTACTTGGATGGAGCACTTAATAGCATTAAAGAGGGGGCAGGATCTGTGGAAGAGAGCTTTGCAGAATTAAAGTTCATATATCTTCAAGGTTGAGAAACACTGTTCTAGATAATAACATAGCTGCAATTACTTGTTAGAATGTTTTGCCAAATCTTAAGAATTGCATGCCGTTCATTCACTGTGTTTTAAATAACCACAGTTGCCCTTATTCAGTATAGGCACTTTTATTTTTTTCCCCCCATTTGCCTTGATTTAATTGTGCTCTCAGTTCCTACATTTAATAAAAAATCGTGATGTTCTCATGTATTTTTGTAAAACGAAGTTCTTTCTTTCTCTCTTCTCCAGGCAGGGCTTCTGCTCAGAATTCCCCAGGCAGCTGCAATAATCATGTCTTTCTGGGGAACTCAATGGTTCCAATATTGTAACAGAGGGAGTTGCTTTGCTCTTTGATCATTCTGGGTGCTGATTTAGTTCAACAAGATCCTTTTAAAGTCTAGCAATGTCAACCCTTTAAACAGTGGTGGTATTCAGCCAGTTCACACTGGTTCAGGCAAACCGGTAGGAAGAATTTGGAGTGGGTCGCCAAACTGGTAGTAACTTCTGGCTGGCCACCCCCAACCCGGTCACCGCTTGCTCCCTTGCCCCGCCTGCTTGATGCTCACTCACCCTGCCCGCCTGACACTCACCCCGCCTGCCTGATGTTCACCCCACCTAGTTACTCCTCCCCTATGCAGCACACTGGGTCCTTGTGGCTTGCCTTTAACCTGTCTTTCCACGTGGTGCCTGTGTCCCAACTCAGCAGCCCTGATCTGACTGCTCACAGATTAGCCTGCGAGTCATGCGAGGGCCACCCACCCGCCATTCCTGGGACCTTGCCTGGCCTCCCTTGCCCTTGCCTCGGCTCCCTCACTGTTCCTGGGATTGCCGCCCCCCCACCACCATTCCTGGGACCTTGCCTCGCCTCCCTTGCCATTCCCAGGACCTTGCCTCACCTCCCTCGCTGTTCCTGAGACCTTGCCTCACCCTTGCCTGGCCCCCCTCACTGTTCCCGGGACCTTGCCCTTGCTAGGCCTCCCTCACTGTTCCTGGGATTTTGTCTGGCCTCCCTTGCCATTCCCAGGATGTTTCCTGGCCTCCTTTTCCATTCCTGGGACCTTGCCTCACCTCCCTCACTGTTCCTGGGACTTTGCCTCACCTCCCTCACCCTTGCCGGGACTCCCTCGCCGTTCCAGGACCTTGCTTTCCTTCCTCCCCATCCGAAGGAGCAGGCTTCTTGCATCTCTTCGGCCGCTCATTGTGCCATGGGTGCCACATGGTAGGGAGACCTGGGAGAACTTACAGGACCGGTCAGTCAGGCGAGGCCATCCAGACAATCCCCCAGTGCCCAGAGGCACAAGGGTCCAGATGGAGAGGAAGTTGCTCCCCATCACTTGGAAGGCCAGGAACAGGACAGGGCTAGGAGACTTGTGGGACCCCGCCACCTTCTGAAGGTCCCTTTTCATCTCCCAAGTAAGAGGGGTGGGTGTCTTCTGGTCATCTCCTTCCAATACCATGATCTGGGGAGATCAAGCTGCCTCCCCTTTTCCAGAGCATCCCCATTCCTAAAAGACACACCTCCAAGGGATTCAGCAGTCCCCACAACCTCCCTCCAGGATTTGGAGATTGGCCTTTGCGGCTGAATGGCAGTATGAAAAGAACATGGCTTTTTCTGTACGTTAATTGTGGGGAATTGAGAAATTCAGTGGGGCAGTTGATTGGCGTCAGAGCACGAGCCTCTATGGACAGAGGCTTTGCGCATGCTTTTGTTCATGTCTACTTTTTAAAAATTCGTATATTCTCAGCAGCCAGCCAGCCAGCGAGCTGCCGGGCTCTGGACAAAATGCAGATTACTTTGTTGTTTAAACAGTTTGTGCTCCAGTTCCTCCCCAATGAGTCGCGAACGTGTGGGTCAATATGGGGCAAGGACTTCAAGGGAGGCAGAGGAGGCAGAAGTCTGTATCTGGTCATGGCTGGTGCAGCAAGGAGAGCAAGGAGACACAGCTGCAGAATGAGTATTGGGGGCCTGGGGAGCTGCAAGGGGTGCTTGGGGCAGTGCGGTGTTTATTGCTAAGGGCAGAGTGCTTTGGGTGTGAATGTGGATGGCAGAGAAAGCAGCGACGGCACCTCAAAAGGGAAGGTGGGAACTCCCAGGGCTGCTGCTTCCTGTAGCCCCGCCACCCACTGGAGTACCTCCGCAAGCTTTCTTCATTCTCCCGCTGCTCTGGAGCTTGCTGGATCAATTTGTTCCAGACCAGGTGTGTGTGTGTATCACAAGACAGAGTGGTGTGTGTGTGTGTGTGTGTGTGTGTGTGTGTGTGTGTGTGTGTATGAGAGAGAGAGAGAGAGAGAGAGAGAGAGAGAGAGAGAGAGAGAGAGAAGGAGGAGGAGGAGGAGGAGGAGGAGGAGGAAGAAGAAAAAGAAACAAAGAAAAAGAAATAGGAAGAAAGACCAAGAAAGAAAAAGGGAGAGAAAGAAACAAAGAGAGAAAGAAAGAAAAAATAAAAAGAGAAATAGGGAGAGAGAGAAAAAACCCTCTGTGCTATTATTTTTAATTGCCCATTATTTATCATATATTAATATTTTACACTGTCCCTATATCTAGAGTGATTTTACTGTCTTTCTTTTGCCCAGGTATTTTTCAGGGTTTACAATACATGCATTCAATGTCTATAGTACAGAGCAGTGGTCGCCAACTGGTGCAACACGGCCCACTGGTGGGCCATGGAAATTTTTGTGGGCTGCAAAGAAATATCACCCCCAGAGCACCCCCCAAAGCAATTAATCCAGGCTTTGCAGAAACACAAGGCTCCGCTGCCCACATGGTCCGCGAGAACCCTCCCCACCCACTCACTCCTTATCCGGCAAACTTGCCTGCTAAATTGCTATTTTTCCTTTTTCCGACCATCAGCTGTTCTGCTGTGCCGGAGATGTAGATTAGCTAGGAAGCAGGAAATGGTTGGATTTCTTGCTTTCTAGCTAGTCTTTAGATCTTTGGCAAGCCTCCTTTAGGACAAGGTTCTATTATTCAGTGCTGACTCACGGCAAGCAAATTTTATGTGACAGACTCAAATAGCCAATGACAGATAGATAGAGCACTGAATGAATCTGTGATTCTGTGAGCAACTCAATCTGCCTGCCTGGTTTGCCTGATTTTGGGTAAAATTTGCTCTTTTTTTATAAAAAATGTAATATTTACATACATGTATATTGTGAGTTAATTTTGTGAATTTGCTTGCTAGCAAATTGTATGTTACACTGAGCTAGCTGATGGGAGATAGATAGATCTCTGAATGTGTGTGATTCTGTGAGCAACTCAATCTGCCTGCCTGCTTTGCCTGATTTTGAGTAAAAGTTGCTCTTAAATAAAAAAATTCAATATTTATATAAATATTTATAATATTTACATACAAGCCATGCCCAGCCAGTCACATGACCACCAAGCCTCACCTACAAATTAGGCCATGCCCACAGAACCGGTTAGTGGTCCCTGGGATTTAAAATTATGATTTGGTGGTCCCTGAGGTCCAAAAGGTTGGCGACCCCTGCTCCATAGCATAAATACTTGTGTGTTTACCAGAGTTGAAAGGGACTTTGGTGATCTTCTAGTCCAACCCCCTGCCAAACTCTGAGTAAAGGTCCTGGGAAAGGTGTTAGAATAATAGAATAACACTTAGAAGGGACCTTGGGGGGAACCATTTCAGAGAAATGGCTGTCCAGTCAATTTTTAAAAACATCCAGTGTTGGAGCACTCAGAACTTCTGGTGGCAAGCAGTTCCATGATTAATTGTTCTCACTGTCTGGAAGTTTCTCCTTAGTCTTAGTTAGCTCCTCTCTTTGTTCAGATTCTGTTAGGAATATAAATCACCTAACAGGTATTTGGGTTAGAAATATATAAACCAGGATAAACATTTTCGTACTATGTCTTTAAGAGATTGCAAAAACTGCAATTGGGTGTGGTTTTTCAAAGGGCCATAAGGGCACATTAATTTCAAAATGCTCAAACAAACTATTGAATTGTCAAAGGGAGTAAAAATGAAACCCTGTAGCAAGTATTTACACTGTAATGCTTGTAGCCAGAAGAGTAAGGTTACTCCAACAAACAGACTGAATGGGTTTAAGACCAAAGAACCTTTAGAGATTGTTTTTGCTGACATAATTGGTCCTAAGAAACCAAGTTTAGGAGGTGCCTGTTATATTTTGAGTATTATGGACCATTATTCATGATATGGTTTCTGCTATCTTATGAAAAACAAAACAGAAACAGTCCAACATTTCTTTAACTGGCTAAGGTTTGCTGAGAGAAAAATGAAAAGTAAAGTAATTACTTTAGTTACTGATAATGGCACTGAATTTGTTAACAAAAGATTCCAAACTATACTAAAATTGGCTGGTGTTGAGCATAAACGTTCTGCACCTTACAGACCACAACGTAACTCCTTTATAGAACGAAGAGGGCAAACATTACAAGCCATGGCTTGCACTATGTTATCTGATTCAGGTTTACCTGAAACACTGTGGGGTGAAGCCATAATGTGTAGCAACCATGTTTTGAACAATGTAGTTAATACAACAACTAGAGAATTGCCATTCACTCGTTGGCATGGCAGAAAACCAAATTTAAGTTACCTACACACATTCGGAGCTCCAGCATGGGTGCATATTCCCACACAAGTAAGACTGAAAGGGCAACATAGAGCTAAGAAGTTATTTTTTGTGGGTTATGAGGCCAACCATAGATTGTTTAGATTTTGGGATCAAGGCACAGCTCATGTTTATTGTAGTGCTAGTGCAAAATTTCTCGAGCACGTTGGGTGGGATAAACTGGAACAGGAATCCAGCAATGATATTATTATTGACACCCCAATAGTCCCTAAAGATAAAATCAGTAAACCCCAAATAGCCATTAAAGAGGAAGAACAGGAGGAAGTCGTAGAACAGGCACAGGAAGAAATAGAAGAACAGGAGCAGGTGGCACAGGAAAGTCCACCAGTAAGCCCTATATTACCAAGACATTCAACCCGAGTAACCCGACCACTGATAGATATCAGGCTAGTGTTGTATGCCAAGTGAATACAGTTCCAAGTAATTATAATGAATTAAAACTGTTTCCTGCTAAGGATCAGGCTGCTTGGCAGAAAGCAATGGATAAGGAACTGGAATCATTTAAAAGACTGGAGGTATACGAAAATGTTAAGTTACCACCAGGTAAACATGCCATAGGATGTAAATGGATATATAAACTGAAGACAGGTGTAGATGGGACTGTTACCCATAAAGCCAGGTTAGTAGCACAAGGGTTCAATCAGACAGCAAATGACTACGATGAGGTGTTTGCACCTAGTCTGAAGGCTACTACATTAAGGTCAGCATTAGTGTGGGCAGCTAAGGAGAAATATATTGTAAATCATCTGGATATAGAGACAGCATATCATGCACCGTTGCAACACACTATATATTTAAAGAAACCTTTAGGTATCAAAGATGATAATAATGACTGCTGGAAATTGAAAAAGAATCTTTATGGTTTGAAGCAATCAGAATATGAGTGGAACCAATGTATAGTTAAAGAATTAACTAAGATAGGTTTTGTAGCTGGCATGGCTGATCCATTTGGTTTAAAAAGGAAACTAATGGTATAGTGTCATTATTGTTATTATTTACTGATGACGTAGCATTAATCACCAAAACTGAACAGGAAGCTACTGAAATAATTTCACTATTGGAAAAGAAATTTAAGATAAAACAATTAGGAGAAATCAAACAATATCTTGCTTTAAAGATAGATAGAACTAGGGGAGGATACAAGATCTCACAGGCAGATAAACTTAACCAATTACTAAAAAGTTTTAAAATGTCAGAAAACAATATAGAAGATCATTTTACAAAGGCCCAAGGCTCTATAAAGCATAAAGCATGCTGTGAAGATTATGGACTTAGAATGTAAGGTTGTATATATTATATATTATATATATTATCTTACCCAAGAGGGGAGATTGTTAGGAATATAAATCACCTAACAGGTATTTGGGTTAGAAATATATAAACCAGGATAAACATTTCGTACTGTCTTTAAGAGATTGCAAAAACTGCAATTGGGTGTGGTTTTTCAAAGGGCCATAAGATGGAGCCAGAAACCTGGATTGTTTTAGTCTTAGTCTCAGAAGAGAGTGTGTCTGAGTGAGTATCTCTATTTCCTTCTGTTGGAAAATATTGCCATTCCTCCATTTCTTCTAATTGACTGATATTACTGGATTTAATGTAAGTCTGTTACTGAACTGTTTTTTGACACTGGACTTTGATATTTGGATTATCCCTGGATTGAAAAACTGACTGATTTACCTGTGAATGACTTTTGGACTGCTTATCTTGAACTTTGCTTAAACTGTCTGGAAGTAAAAACCTACATTTACTGTACAGTGTATCTGTGTATTGTGTACTGTGTGTGTATTATTCAAACACTTCTCTCAAATACGTCTCCCTGTATGCGCTCATTCTCCTAATGGGGAATTACCTCAACAGTTTCCATCCATTGCTTCTTGTTTGCCTTCTGGCGCTTTGGAAAATACATTGCCTCTCCCTTCTTTCTGGCAGCCCCTTAAAAGCCTTTTACCTATCACATTCTTGGATAAAGCATTTGAGCCATTTCCTCCTTTCAGTGATCAATGAAAGTACATCTGTAGTATGTAGATAATTAAAGTAAAAAAAAGGTGAACAACATTTTTACAGAACTATAGATACCTTGAGGATGGGTGTGACAAGAAATGCCTGGAAGGAGCACTTCCGGTTGCAAGGCTTCGGTGGTGGCAGGTCCCTGCTGCGCTCGCTGCTGAAGTACCCCTGATCCGACTGGATTTGGAGGTTGTCGTTACCCTGGAGAGGTAACGGAAGACAGAGGAGATCCAGATAGGGGTCTGGGGACATCACAACCCCTTTCCCCAGCTGGCTAGACTCCTTTTTTCCTGAGGCGGTGGAGCGGCAGTCAGTAATAGCCGCCACAAAGAAATCTACAACCGGACAAGATTTGTGCAGGAGGAAGAATTAGAAAGTGAAAGTTTTTTGGCTGACCCGGGACATTAAGACTCATTTAAATACCCTGGAAATCTGACCTTTTCAATGATACATTGTTTCCAAAGGAGATTGTCAAGTGGCGAATGAAAGTTCTAAAAGGGAAAGTTTACCCTCCTTCCTTACGGAGATAGCAAATGGACACTGAAAAACCTGCTTTTCTACAGAAGGTAAAAACCAAAAGCTCTTTGTTATAAGTGGGAAGGGAGAGGACTAAAAAAATTTTTTTTTATTAAGACTTCGTTGGAGGAGACGCCTTGAAGATTATAAGATCAGAAACTAATTGTAATAAAGCTTTAAAATACATTTTGAGACTTGTAATTGATACAGCCCCAGGAGGAGAAAGTGCAAAGGGAAGAAGATGAAATATTTCGTGTCTGTTTGGATTGCTTGATGACTTTGGGAGGTTTGGAAATTATTCTAAGATTAAAAACATTTGGGTTGTTTTTTTAAAAAATGGCATTATCTGTGGATGAACTAAAAATGGAATTTGAAAAATTAAAGGAAGAAGAACAAGAAGGCAAGGGCTCTCTGGGAACTGTTTTCCATTTTTTAGAAATGGCGATTTCTACTTAACAGCAAATACAACAACAAGAGGTTTGGGAGGAAGAGGAAGAAGAAGAAGCCATCTTTAATGGACAAAAAATTTTAATTAAGAAAGAAAATAAAAGGGGAAGGAAAATGGAGAATTTAAAATTTAAGAAAACAACCAAGAAAGAGAAAAATAAGGTGAAAAATCGATATAATGTCAGAAAGCAACAGAAAAGAGGAATACAACAGAGAAGGGAAGCTAAAAAGGCGAAGGTTAGGAGATGGGGGGGTAAAAAGGCCAGATCGGAGAAGAAAGGAAGGGAAAAAGGGAAAAAAAGCCACAAAGGCTAGAAACAAGATGCAAAAAAGCAGATCTTTTTCAGAGATAAAGGATAAAGTACAATTTAAAAAAAAGATTCTGCAAAAGTGCACAAGATAGTATTGTAGTATTTGTATCTGAAATAGTAAATTGGAATATTATAAGATTTAAAAATATTTAAACATTAAAATGCTTAATAATGATAGACTTTAACATTTAATAAAATATAAGGGAATGTGTAAAACGTTTAAGGTTTGGCTATAGAGTTTAATTTGCTATTGTTTAAATGTTATTATAAATCTATTACTTTATTTTCCTATTTTAAAATAATGTATTAAGTAGAATTAGAATGGAAATTATATACTTAACTATATTATAAACTTATTATTTTCCTATATTAAAATGTAACATGTAGAATGTACTAAGCAGAATCAGAATGGAAATTATGCATTATTTAAAGTGCCAAATTGAGGGAAAGATAGAAAGGCGTCATACTTCAATTAGTGATTACAGGGGAAATTTTTTGTTAAAGAGAAGAGATAAATAGATAATGGGAAAAGAATGGACAAAAGATACAAGTAGAGTGATCTAAATTAAGATTAAATAAATAAAATATAATTAAGAGAGTGAAAAGAGAGGAGAAGTTATATAGAAAATATAGAGTGGTAAATAAGGTAAGTAATGGTATATAAGGTGAGCATGAATTTGATTTAGGTCTGTTAAAAAAAGATGTAACCCGGGGCTAAGCCACTTTCCAAAAGGATGTTTTATGTTCTATGTTTTGTGTTTTGGGTATTTATGTTTGACTAAGAATTAATAAAACGTAGGAGGAATATCACTAAAGGGAGAAACAACGAGAAATTTGGAAAAGATATGTATGTGCTTAAATGATAATTTGGAACTATGTTGTATAAAACAATGTTTAGTTGCTTTCTCAAAACCTATAAGTAGCTTTTAGAAAGGAGGTTTTATGTTTCTATGTTTTATGTTTTGTTGGTCTTTTGAAAATTAATAAAATTTGTTTCAAAAAAAAAAGAAATGTGTGGAAGGGGAGGGGCCAGGTGAGGCATCCCTTGACACGAGTGACATTGAGTTGGCCATGCCCACAGTCACATGACCAAGCCACGCCCACCAATATAAGCCACACCCACAGAACCGGTAGTAAAAAAAATTGAATCCCACCACTGCCTTTAAAGTATACTGGACTAAGAAATAGGCACCCAGAAATTCCAGGGATTATTGTGGCAAGGTAGAATAACAGAATCTTGTCTGTCCCAACTTATATTAAATATAATCAAGACAGTACTATTTTCAGTTTCTTTTTCTTGTTTTCCTTTCTCAGGACTGTGGATTACAAACCATAATTGTGGCAAATCATCACTGGTAAATTAGTATTACTGGAATGGCTGGACAACTTGATAAATCCCTAGGACAAAAATGCCCATTATGGAAGTTTTGTTTTCTGTTATTAAATTGGTGGTATAGATTTTCCCTATAATCACATACTTGATCAACATTTTCCTAGAGCAGTTCACTGCAAAATTTCTTTTGTGCTTAGCAATCAATTCTAACAGTTAAACCATGCTGGCAGTATACCAAGAGAGCAGTGTCAATTTTATGATAGTTTATTTTTAATATTATTTGTTTTTGCTGCCTCAGAATTAGTCTTATTTTTTTGAATTTGGTAAAAAAGCATAATAAAGTTAATTTGACTCGCTGATTGATGGACCCTACCATAATATGTATGAAGCTGTGAAGGTAGGGTTTCTTTAAAAAAGATCTTGATATCCTCTTTAGTCTCAACAGCTAGAAGGCTTTCCCCTTCACTGCATCAAAGCATATTTGCAATCAGAAACCTAGTTTTGTGTATTGATTAAGATCAAGCCCAGCCTCAGCCAATAAACTTACCAGGTGATTTTGGACCAGCATCTCAGCCTAAGTTATTCTGGTGGGGGAAAATGGAAGATGTTGCCATGACTTCTGAGGAAAGGCAGGATGTACATCTAAGGGTAAAAAAAATAGACAATACATTTAAACAGGTATCTTTGCAGTTTCTTTGTGAACTTTACACATGTAATGGTTTTCTGCTATTTTCTATAAATATTGCAGAGAATATACAATGTTCACTTTTGTGTGTAGAAAATATTGAAAATTTCAAAACTCTCTGCATACTGGACTGAACTGGCCTCTCCAACACTAATACCAACAAAATCAGCTGAGTTTTATTAGCTCATTAATCTCTGCCTATCAAAGCCTTTTTTAAATGATAAAGCTTTGTACATTGTTTCAGCTCTCAATTATCTCTCAGATGTACAACCATTTCACTGAATCTTATGCTAGTGTAATATTACGCTCGTATACTAGTTCTATCAACCCAAACTGGAGTGTGGCTCAGCTTTCAGCTTAAGATTAGACCCCTTTGGATCCAATCTTTTAAATTCTGCATAATTGTGGCAGTGTTAAGCCTATGGACAATCTCTGAAGGGATGTCAGGATAAAAGTAGAATTGGCTCAAACATTTACTGTAGGGGTCCAAGGCACCAAACATTACTTTTTTCTTTACCAACCTCTGTCATGTAGAATTTCATCTCACTCATGCCAATCTTCTTCTATCTATTGCCTCTGCTATAACTGAAGTAGAATACTGCTAGCAATCTACAAGCTTGTTCAAGTCCCACCAGGACAAGATACTTGGCCTTTCCAGTAGAAGTCAAGCTGACCAATAAGCAATACCAACTCCTTTGGCACTCTTGAAAATTCCATCAGTACATGCAGCAAAGCTAAATCACCCCAGAAGAACAAGCCAAAGATCATTCTTCTGACTTTCCTCCCCAAAAAGATGTTTGATCAATGTGCCTTGCTCAGAACACCCTAATACTGGTGATAAATGGATCCACATGACATCCCAGAAGATAATAGCTGTAAAGCACAATACTACACAAAGCACCTGTTTAGTATCATGCCAAGTCTGGTGCTCAGAAAAACAAATGGAAAAGACGATTTTACTTTTTAAAGTACTTTGGAAAGTGTGTGCTGTTATTTTTGTAAAAATGCTTCTTTGGTTCAGTACAATTCAGATTTTTCACTGGAAAATTTAGCAATTATTGTGCTGTTTGTCTTGAAAGGGAGAATTGTAAAGAACACACACACACACACACACACACACACATGAATAATAAACATACACACACACACATAGAGAGAGAGAGAGCAAGGTAATTCTTAACAATATGCATATGTTTCTAACATTGATAATCTATTGCAGGGGTGTTAAACTCAAGGTCCACAAGCCAGATCCAGCCCATGAGATGCTTAGGTCTGGCCCACAAGGCCAGCCTGGAAATAGCAAAGGATTGGTCTGTGGTATCTTTGCTAGGGGAGCGGGGATCACCCACAGCCCATTTTGGCTAGCAGGATGCTACAGAAGGTCACCCTGGCCAAAAATGGACTGTGGGAGGACCACTTGCGCCCCCTCCCAGCAGCCCATTTTTCCAGCAGAGTGCTGCAGGAGGCCTCTGTCCCATCTCCTCCCCCCACCAGCGGAGGAGGACTACAATGCTGATCTGGCCTTCCAAGAAATTCAGTTTGACACTTCCAGTTTATTGCCTCTTCTTTTTACCTATCACTCCACCAAAAAAAAGTTAAGCAGCTAAAAAAAAGAAAAGAAAAGCTCAGTGCTTCTCCATTAAGACCTATAGTATTTTTTTCATATTCAAAGAGACTCCAATATTTTGAATCTCAAATGCAGGCTCAAAGATAATCCAAAACCATCATTTTAAGAAGGATCACATCTGATTCATATATACTAGGAGATGCCCTGGACTGACAGTTATTATCTTTAAGAAATTCAGGAAAAACGAAAGAGTGCTACTTGATGAGAGAGGAAATTTTGTCCCGTCTTTCAAAAAGGAGGACATTCAAGGAATGATAGACTAGTTAAGTAACACTTGAATTCGCTGAAAGTTTCTAATTGGAATCCATTTGTGTTGCAATATCATGACACATCAGTAGGAAGTCACGTACACAGAAAACCCAATACACATACAATACACATATAGGGCGACACTATTGGAACAGCAACGTGTAAAACGTGAGTTGGCTATAGCATAAGGTATAGCCATATATGGCAATATTCCCTATTCCTGTCTAACTTCCTCGTGTGTAACATAACCCCCCCCCCCCCCTGCTGGCACAAAAAAGAGAGGTAGTGGGACCCGCAACGCATCACATTTGTAAGAATCTGCAAATGCTGAAGAATAACATGTACGTAGTCAAATATTATCAAACTAATTTGATTTTGCTTCCCAAGAAAGTAAGTTCCTTAATAGATTGGGGAAATACTGTAAATATCCAGACAACAGGACATAGAATACAAGTATTTCAGCTTTAACCACAACACAAGAGCACACAACAGACATAAACTTAATGTAAACCACTCCAAACTTGATTGTAGGAAGTACGATTTCAGCAACAGAGTGGTCAATGTCTGGAACTCACTACCTGATTCTGTTGTCACCTGCTCAAACCCCCACTCCTTTACCCTCAAACTAACCTCTATTGACTTAACCCCATTCCTAACAGGTCTGTAAGGGGCATGCAAAAGTGCACAATTGTGCCTACCATCCCTGTCCTATTGTCCCCAATTATTAGTTCCTGTTTCTTACACAGGTGAAACTCAAAAAATTAGAATATCATGAAAACCCCAAATCCACAATCTCAGAAAATTAGAATATTGTGAAAAGGTTCAATATTCTAGCAGCAAGTGTCCCACTCTAATCAGCTAATTAAGCCGTAACACCTGCAAAGGGTTCCTGAGCCTTAATGGTCTCTCAGTCTGGTTCAGTAGAAAGCACAATCATGGGAAAGACTGCTGACCTGACAGTTGTGCAAAAAACCATAATTGATAGCTTCCATAAGGAGGGAAAGCCTCAAAAGGTAATTGCAAACGAAGTTGGATGTTCCCAAAGTGCTGTATCAAAGCACATTAATAGAAAGTTATGTGGAAGGGAAAAGTGTGGAAGAAAAAGGTGCACAAGCAGCAGTGATGACTGCAGCCTGGAGAGGATTGTCAGGAAAAGGCCATTCAAAAGTGTTGGGGCATGAATGAATAAAAGTATAGTCAAATGATTTTTTTTTTAATAATGATATGAGGATATATAAGTTTCGATTGATAATAAGAGTTATTATGTAATGTAATTGTAATTGTGACTACGAAATGAATGCACAAAACTGATGAACCAACCGATACACTGTTTGTATATAAGTATGGAAGAGAGCTGATGCTTTTATGTTTTGTTTTGTTTGTTTGTTAAAAAAACCAATAAAATTGTTTTCAAAAAAAATAAAAGTGTTGGGGCCTTTCACAAGGAGTGGACTGAGGCTGGAGTCCATGCATCAAGAGCCACCACACACAAGACGGATCCTGAACATGGGCTTCAAATGTTGTATTCCTCTTGTCAAGCTGCTCCTGAACAACAAACCATGTCAGAAGCATCTTACCTGGGCTAAAGAAAAACAGAACTGCTCTGTTGCTCAGTGGTCCAAAATCCTCTTTTCTGATGAGAGCAACTTTTGCATCTCATTTGGAAACCAAGGGCCCGGAGTCTGGAGGAAGAATGGAGAGGCACACACTGCAAGATGCTTGAAGTCCAGTGTGAAGTTTCCAGTCTGTGTTGATTTGGGAAGCCATGTCATCTGCCGGTGTTGGTCCACTGTGCTTCATTAAGTCCAGGGTCAACGTAGCCATCTACCAGGAGATTTTGGAGCACTTCATGCTTCCTTCCGCAGACAAGCTTTATGGGGAAGCTGACTTCATTTTCCAGCAGGATTTGGCACCTGCCTGCACTGCCAAAAGCACCAAAACCTGGTTAAATGACCATGGGATTACTGTGCTTGATTGGCCAGCAAACTCGCCTCACTTGAACCCCATAGAGAATCTATAGGGCATTGCCAAGAGAAAGATGAGAGACATGAGACCGAACAATGCAGAAGAGCTGAAGGCCGCTATTGAAGCATCCTGATCTTCCGTAACACCTCAGCAGTGCCACAGGCTGATAGCTTCCATGCCACACTGCATTGAGGCAGTAATTGCTGCAAAAGGGGCCCAAACCAAGTACTAAGTACATATGCATGCTTATACTTTTCAGATGTCCGATATTGTTCTATGTACAATCCTTGTTTTATTGATTGCATGTAATATTCTAATTTTCTAAGATTGTGGATTTGGGGTTTTCATGAGCTGTAAGCCAAAATCATTACAATTATGAGAAATCACGGCTTGAACTATCTTGCTTTGCATGTAATGAGTTTTTCTCATATATTAGGTTTACCTTTTAAGTTGCATTACTGAAATAAATGAATTTTTGCACGATATTCTGATTTTTCGAGTTTCACCTGTATTTAAACTTATGTTTATTCTTATTTCTATTGTACTGTAAGTTTTTAACAAAATAAATAAAATAAAAAATAAAATAAAATAAAATAAGTAGTCTAGACTTACAATCATTGGTTTAGTAACTGTTCAGAGTTACAATAGCATTGACTTAGAATCATTTTCCTCACACTACTGTAGCATCCCTGTGGTTATCAAAATTTGGATGCTTAGTAGTGGCTCATATTTATGACAGTTGCACTATCCTAGGATTGTGATCACTTTTTACAATCTTCTGACAAGCAAAATGAATACAGAAGCCAGATTCACTTTCTGTATTACTAACCTAACTGTAGCAATTCACTTAACTGTGGCAAGGTTATAACCAAGGTTATAACTGTTTTGCTTAGCAACATAAATTTTGGTCATAAGTTCAATTGTGGTCATCAGTTGAGGATTGCCTGTAGTGGATTTAATTTCAGGAAAGCAGCTTCTCTACCAATGTTAAACGAAAAACACTGGGCAGTTGGTCAGCTCCCCTGTAGAGAATGGATACTTAGGATTCCTGCTTGGCCTAAACCAGCATTTTTCAACTTTAGCAATGTGCGCACACTTCAACTCCCAAATTCCCCAGAGGTAAAAAAAAAAAACCAGTCCCTTGCAGCTGTAGGATTCTATGAACCTTAGCACACAGTACATTTGAAGGCCCTCAAGTAAGTTATCTCTCCTAGGTGCACTCACACCTCACGCTTTGAAGCTGGAATTCAAAACTACCTGCAGACCCCTCTCGTTTTATTCTGCTTGGCCCTCTGCCAGGCTCAGAAGCAGAAGTTAAGCTCCACAATCAGAATTCTACAAATGCTGAACAAGAATCAAGATTCCAGCGTCTGAACCGGTAAAATATTCTCCATTGGCAACGGAGAGAGGCCCTGCTGGCTCTAGCGCTGTTAAAGAAAACCAAAGTTAAAGGAAACCAAGTTAAAAATTTAACCGAACTTCAGGCAATAAAAGGCCATCTTCTAATTCGGACCTCTCGCGGACTCCCAAAGCCCCTTGTCAGGGGTCGCACCTCTGTATTTCGCCTCTTTCCTTAGCTTGGTCTTCCAAGTTCGCTCACCATTCCGCCCCCTTCCACCGCCTCCCCCCCGCAACTTGGAAGCGGCTGCATCAGAACTCCGGGATAAATGAGAGCGTGCGGACGAAGCTGCATCTACGCCCCGCCTACCTTCCCACGCTGCTGCCGGAGTCGAGGGAAACCGGATTCGATAGCTTTGGAGTAGCTGCGCTGGTGCTGGCGGATAACGAAGACCAGTCAGTTAGGCTTTCTTCCTATCCTGTTCCAGGTCAGTGAAAATCAACCCATTCGCTCGCCAACTCCTTTATTTTTGTCTTGATACAGGGGCGGTGGGAGAGCGGTGTGGCCATTTGCCTTTCCAGCCAAGGGGTTTTATCTCCCTTCTTCGCCCCCCCCCCATGTTTTTCAACCCCATCATAAGTAGAATAAAGTCCGCCTTGTGCTACCTGGATAGTAGCACAGTAGTAGTTGTTTTTCTCTCAGCTGGGGTTTACCCATCACCATATGTGGCTTAGCGTACCGTTTAAACCCCAATGTTGAGAATCCTACACCCGGAGCTATTCAACAACCCATAGTTTAGAGCGCGACGGGGAAGCCTTTCAGAATAAAACGCTATCCGTCCAGGGATTTTTGCGGGTTTAAATTAGCAGAATCCCGAACATAGATCTACAAAGTTCATTTAGTTGCTGGGATGGGACTAAGTAATGAGTTATATAATATCTGTTCTTCATACCCATCTCCCAAGAGTAGGATACATGGTAGCCAGAAACTATGGGTATTGTAGTCTGGGATTTTTGGAAGACATAGAGTAGGGTTGCATTCATGACTTTCACAGAAGAAAGCAGGTATTGTACATTAAGTTTGTGCTCTCAGAGAAAAGGTTAGGTAGTAAAAGTGCTGGAGAATTATGTTAATAAGGCACATGATTGTGAAGTGAAGACCTTATCTGGGAACAGATATGAAGAAAGAAAAGGTGGAATAATCGTACAACTCCTTTTCATTGCTAATGTTGAGAATCTCCTGTCTCCAAGCATCTCCAGTTTTAATGCACCACACTTCAACAGTATCCAAACCCTCTATATTTTTAAACTGGGTAAAAAAAAAAAAAGATGTGACCTTGAAAATATACCCTTGAAGATGATGGTGGCTGCAGGTGCCAAGGGAACAGCTGGAACTGTAGAGCTCTGAAAATACAGTGGCTACTTGGTAGGTTGTCAAATCTTACAGATGCTTGAAATAGATCATTGAATTGTATAATTTATAAAAGACTGCTTAAAAAGAGCAAGGTTGGTTTATAAAGTGCCTAGATTTGGCTTTTGAAAATACCTTGAATGCTCTTGGCAAAAAATATATTTTGGACCTTCTGTAGGTGGATCTATATATGGAAGTTGCTACATTGGCCAATGCATTTAATTATTATTTGCTTATTGTAGCCATAACTATGTGATTTCTATTTTTCAGTTGCACTTACTTAAAAATAAGCTTTGTGGAAATTCACCAGGTCTAGATCTAAATGAGAAGATTTAGAAGAGTTAAAAAGGTTTATTGAGCCATAGTCAAATGATTTAAATTAGTGTATAGCACCTGGAAGCACCCAAATAGATTGGATTCTTCTGAGACTTATTGGCTCAAAATTTTAAGAACTCCCGAGAGGAAGCCTATCTTCAATCAAGATGTTTTTATTCCCAATTTATTCACAGAAAATAAAGTTGTAAAATTGAAAGGAAGATTTCCCTGCAGCTGGATTCACATCAGCTGCTGAACTCCCAGTTTTCATTCCCTTGTGTACTGAATAACATTTGATTGTACAATTTGTGCTTTCCAGTCTTAGACCAGAATTAGAGCTCCTTTAATCCATCACCTCTCTAGGTAATTACTTCTAATTTTGAACTGCTCTTCACATAGGAAGTGTTTTTTTTCTTAACATTTAGTCAGAGTCTACCTTCTTAAAACTTAAAACCCTTATTCTATATTCTACAACTAAATATTGATCATCTTCAGTGAGAGATCCTTTTAAATACAGGTATTCCTCAATTTATAACCACAGTTAAGCCCAAAATTTCTGTTGCTAAATAAGACAGTTAAGCGAATCACTGCAGTTAGTAAGAGGGTTGTTAAGTGGATCTGGCTTCCACATTGGCTTTGCTTGTCAGGTGGCTGTAAAAGGTGATCACATGACCCTGGGACACTGCAACTGTACATGCCAGTTGCCAAGCAATTAAATTTTGATCACATAACCACAAGAGATGCTGGAGCCTTTGTTGCTCTTTTGTTTCTCTGAATCCTCTTCAGTTTAATGTTCAGAATCAGCCAGGATACTTGGCGTAGGGTCTGATCCCACTGCAGAATGAAATGGAACTATGATTTGGAAGCTATACTTCACATGTCCTATTGCATTTGATTTTTTTTTGTAGCATTATCACCCAGCAGGGTCATTCTCACTTTGTAATCAATAATCCAAGATCTTTTACGAAAGTACTTGTCATCAAGCCAAGTATCCCCACCCTATATGCATTTGTTTTCTGTTTCCTAAGCAAAAGAGAAAAGTAAAAATTAACAATTTGTCCTCTATTAAATGTCATTCTGTTACTTTCAGCTTATTTTTCTTAACTTATGAAGACTGTTTTAAATGTTATTTCTGTCTACTGGCTATCCTATCTAAGATGGTATCATCTGAAAATTGGTAAGCATTCCTTCTTCCTCTTTCACCAGGCTATTAATAAAGTATTGAAGAACAAGATAAACATATAGTACCTGACCCAGTATTTTTCTATGATATTTGAGATAACTATACTTACGTGACATAGCATTTAATCATCACAACTAGCTTGCTAATCAGAATCTCACATTTTTTGTAATATATTTTGCTATAGTACATAGCACTCCCACTATCTGCTAAATAAACACTTAGATTAAAAATGGTTCTAATTTGAAAAGTCTGGTGCTTGAGAAATTCATGCTGGTATCTTGACTCTGGAGGTTTGAAACAATCTTTTTATGATATGCTTTTCAGGTCAATGATTAATGTCAGGTTCATTGGCTTACAAATTTCTGGATCCCCTTCCAGGTGTTCATTTGCTTGGATTTCTGAATAAAGGTGGATAGTTTTAATACTTCAAATATTCCAATTGTTTCTGCTTATTTTGAACCCTTTTATCTTGCTGTACTCAAATCAGAGTAATCATCCCATCAGGTTTTGCTTGTCACACAACATGTGCACATCATGCACATGAAATGTTGTCCTTTCTGGGCTGCATTCTAGTTTTTTATTTTTTCATTTTGCACACATGTGTATTGTTATATATAAATCCCATTATCTTCATTAGCTAATTTTCTGATTTTGTATTGAGTGAATTAATATATTCCATGAAGCTGCTCTCTTCCTCCTTTTTATAGCATGTAAGTCTACTGTGTATCTGAGAAGCAGTCAACCTCATATTAGCTGTCCATCAATCTCAATAATTAAGTTGATAGTCTCAGAATCCAAATATCTCCCATAAATATTGGCGTAAACAGTAATTAACTTCTTATATGCCTCTTTCCTTTCCTAGTCATGTTCCAAGACCATGTGAGCCCCTAGATTAGCATATGTCAGCGTTGGCAACTTTAAACTGCGTAGACTTCCAAACACTGTCCTAAATTTTGAACTTCTGCTCTGGACCTTTCAATTCCATATAAAGCTATTGTGGCTGGTTTTTTTCGGTATCATTTGATCCACATAGAATAGCAGGAAATGATAATTGGACTCCATTCTTATAGGACTTCAATATACTTTTGAAAACATTTTTTTCCTGTGCTCCGGGCAGAGAGCATACTTTGTAGCCCAGAACCCAATTATTCATGCTGGCATGCTTTTGTTTGCTGCTCATGCTAAGGTGGTACCAAGTATCAGGACACTCTGTCTTAAATGCAGTCACATCTCCACGCTCTAAGATCCCCTCATCTTGCTTCCTGTTCCCTTTTTTTACTTCCTTGGTAGCTCAAAGTTGGTATTCCTAATAAATCAACCATTACTGTGACACTATATCACTATCAAAGACATGCTTTATAATGCTGGCTTGAGATCACCATAAATCACTAGTGAGGAAATGGCTTTAGCTCTCAGGTTAGCCAAGCACAAACTTGACGTAGAGGGAAAATTCGTTAAGAACTTCCATAAATTATTCTGTTGAACTCTACTGCCAAGCTCCTATTTCCTCTTCCTGTTCAGTAGTTCTTGAGCAAATGTAAACATAATCAGGCATGATGCAGAGCATTTAACATGATGTACCTGTAACTAATAGTTTTGGCATGCTTTAATAACTAAATTTAAATTGAGTGAAGAAAGAAATCTTTGCCAAAATTACATTGGTTTTTCCAATGTAATTTTGGAAGAGTGGGAATCTTGCAAGCATCCAGATCAGTGGTGGTATTCTACTGGTTCGGCCCGGTTCTGCTGAGCCGGTAGTGGCGATGAACAGCAGAGACAGAAACGGTTCTCGCTGCTCTGCTGTTGGGCCCGCCCACCTGGGCTCCCATACTCCCTTTAGTCTCTGAATTTGAAGTGCAGCTGCTTTGAGCAGCACAGCAGCGTGCTGCACGGCAGGTGCTTAAGCGACCGGGAGAGTGCAGGCTTGCAAGAGGTGAATTAGTAGAAGACCTCTGCACCTATACAAATACCTCTGTACCTGTGCAAAGTGCACGTTTGGCACACGTGCACACACAAAGTGTGTGCACATGTGCAAAGTGTGCCCACCAAGCCACACCCACCAAACCGGTGGTAAAAGTATTTGAATCTCACCGCTGCTCCAGATGCTGCTGAACTGTAGTTTCCAGAATTTTTAAACAGTGTTCATACTAATTGGAACTACTGAGACTTGATATTTGGAAACATCTGGGTGATCATGTGTTCCCTAATCCTGTAGTGTGTAGCCTTTGCCAATCTTATATGTTGCAGAGATAAGTCAAGCCCTGAAGTCCTTGGAGGAAAATGGACAGATACTAAATAATTTATTTAGAGTGAAATGAATAAACAAATAATTCAGTAGGTACTTCTATGCTATCTCTGTGTTTATTGCAAGTCTGATCTTTTAAAAATAATTAAATAACTTTTAAAAATGTATTCAGTTGAGTATACAGTAGCCTTTAGAAATGTGGTCTGGAGGAATGATTGCTATAGATGCGAACAAGCTTTTAAGAGTGGTATGTGTGGTGAAATACGATTTTCTGGTGGCCTTTGGCTGCAAACAACAATGTTATGGTACGTTCCCCTGAAAGAAGAACACATATTAGAAGCATCCATTTGGAGAAAACTCCTATAAGCATTTCTAGTGCTGGAGAATATTATTACAGTGTTTGTTTGAGGTGTTGTTTTACCTGTTGCCTCTTTATTTCTCTTATTCCCTCATCCCTGACCTCTGAGAAATTCAGAGGGTCATTTGGGGTATGGAATCCATATCTTGCTCAAATGCAAAAATCTAAATTAAAGCAACCCTCACCAAGAGTTTAGCCTCTGTCCATGACATGAATAATAAAGAAAAGCCATCTTCCTAAACAGTTGATTAAACTGTTCTTATTGTTGGGAAGTTATTTTGTAAAGTTCAAATAGATTTTGACTTTTTGATAACTTTATTCTCTGTACCTGCATTGTGGGATAATGCAGAGTAGTCTTGACCTCCTTCTAACAACCTTTCAAGCACTTGAAAACTTTTTTCTCCTTAGTTATCTTTGTTGTTAATCATGGTCACTTCACACCATTTCTTCTCATGAAGCATAGATTCCAGTTCCCTGATTCTCTTTGTCTTCATTGAACTGATTGGTCTAAATTTGTAAACTGTGGTACATATAACAGAATGTAGTACTCAATATACCAAATTGATTGGAACAGGTATTATCTGTGACTGTAATGAGAATAACAAAGACCATTGTCAGATAGGAGAAATCTGAGTCCAAAGCAGGAATGTAATTTGAGAAAATGTCTCAGACTTGACCCTCACTAGTTTTCTTAAACATAAAGGCAAGGAAGGAAGACTTGCAAGATTCTGCTACTGTAACATTATAATAAAAATAGTATTAACATTCATAACTTTGATCTTCTGGTTGAACTATTCCGAAGGGCTGACAGTGATTTAGAAAATGTACTTTTTTTTGATGCAACCTAAAATAGCAGTTCAAGTTCCTCAGCTTAGATCTAAAGAATAATATCAGAGCTGATAATGATCAGATTAGTTTTTGGCTGTTTCTAAAAGAGATACAGTGAATATTCAAAGGTATCTATCTATATTGTATAATATCAGTGTTGTAAGTATTATTCAAAAACCATGGCAAAAAACAAATCGTGACTAATCATGGCTAGCCAATCTTTTGATGAACAACAGCTGCAGAAAATATGGGGAGTTAAAGGTCACAAAATGGATATGTTTACTTCAGATAACTGGGCAGGTATGCCTGCTTTTGTGGAAGGGGGAAGATTGATAACCTTTTATTTGGGACAATTGTTTTAATTTTGATTTGAGGCAGTTTTAATCATTCCCTCATTTCAAAATAGTACGAACTTGTGCTTTTTATTTTCAAGAGTTGTAATGGCAGGATATTCCAGGGGCTTTAGAAAAGGAGTTGAGGGAATACACGTTGCCAATCCAGGTATAGCATGGTCTGTGAATCAGCCCTTGCATTTGATGTATGTTTCCCAGCATTTTTTTTTCCAAAGGAGCAAATGCTGTCTTTTAGGGTGGCCATATCAAAATTCAAGTGCTTCTGACAAATCCAAGTGAAGGCAATGTGTAGTCAAAGCTAAAATTTCTTGGTAGTCCCATGTTCTAAGGAGTTCCAACACCTGGTAGAAAATTTCATTTTAATCTAGTCCTTGAAAATCTAATTGTTTTGAATATACAGTTGAACAGAAGCAAAAGAGCAATTTATTTAATTACAAAAGGTGCAGCTATGCTGCACAGCTTTCATAATAGTTCAAGGCTAATTCAAGGCTAATGTCAGAAGTATTTGGTTACTATCCTTTCCTCAGGTTTCTTTTATTTGCTAATATAACCAATGGATTTAGGACTTCCTGGAAGTCTTTATTCCAGAATAACTTTGATCCAGCCTTTAGTAACTTTCAAACCCAGAAAAAGTCATGCAGGTACCATATGGAAATAAGATGAATACATGTGTGCAAAGTTATTTTTGTATTGTAATTCAAAGTGAAATTCAAAATAAATATTAAACAGTTAAAATTTTTGCATCTTGTTTCCTAGTTTAAGCTCCCTTTGCTAACTTTATTGATCACTACCTTATCTTATTAAGGTTCCTCTAACAATGTTTATGAACCAGGTTGATATAGTGGTTAAAGCATCAGGTTAAAACTGTGAGACTGTGAATTCTACTTTAGGCATAAAACCAGCTGGATAATTTTGTGCCAGTGAATTTCTTTCAGCTCTAGGAAAAAGGCAATGACAAGCCAGTTTTGAAAAACCTTGCCAAAAAAACTGCAAGAACAATTGGACATGACTGAATGGGGAGGTGGCGGGACATATGCTTTTCTGATAAAATAAGTGTCTCACTCCTCCTAAATATTGTTGGTTGACTCTTGTTCTGAGAAATAACATTTACATTTTCTACCATCTATATCCTATCTATTTCTGTTTAAAAGCAACCATCTAAAAAAAGATGGAACCAGCCAGCAAGTAGTTGATTTAAATTTATTCATTTCAAAATGCAATATTGGATTTAGGACTATTTTTACCTTGCGAATGCATTTTCACAGTTTATGAAAAATACCTTTTAATAAAAATAAAGTAAAATATTGGACAGTTCATTAAAATGTCTGGTGTGTTCTGTTATATCAATTTATGTTTGGTATGGTTAAATCAAAAAAGTAAATGACTGATAACATGGGGGAGTTCAAGGTTACAAAATGGATTTCTTTATTTCAGAAAACTGGGCAGGTATTTTGTTTTTGTGGAAGAGGAAAGATCAATAACTTTTTATTTGGGATAATTTTCCTGATAAAATTTAGCCATTTAGCTAAACAGAAAAAAATATATTCTAGCTATTCTTTGCAGGAGCAAACTTGCCTTGACGTAGGAACTCAAAGAATGAAATAACATGCCTTTATGTAAGAGTATATACATGAGTGCCAATGCATGTATACTCTCTACCAACA
The DNA here is from genome assembly GCF_900518735.1 of Pseudonaja textilis. The sequence goes on along the minus strand of NW_020769346.1, from coordinate 9,400,221 downwards.
GCTCAAAATTGGAGCCACTGCCATATTCTTTAATTATCCCCTGCACTTACCTAGATTTCCTATTTCTAGTATCTTCAACCTTCCTGTCTAAATTTCTTGAAGTTTCAGTTAAAGTAAAAAGCTAATTTCATCCAGGAGTGGGTGCATGCCTCAAAAAATATTTTTCCTAGAAGATGTTGATTAGTAATAGCAATAATTTTTCTTTGCAGAACAAGCTCCAGACACAGATGACTCAGTCTGGAGGCCATTAATGAGGTAAAGAAGAAGCTGCTTAAAATAGTTGTTGAGCATCATGGAAAAATATAAAGAGCCCTTCTGGATTATACCAAAAGGCTTTTTAAATGATGCTCCTGTTTCTCAAACTATCTAACCAGGTGTCCTCAAAAGGTTAATATTTATGATGTGTGAGCAATAAGCATTAGCAACCAGACTAGTTGCTTTGAGGTCCTTGAGACCCATAGTCCAGAGACACTTTCTCTGGCAAAAAGTTAGCTGATGCCTCACACTGTCTATATATCATTTGAAATTTTAAAGAAATGAACCTGTTGGATGTGACTGCAGGATCCTCTTGTTTCTAACAGAACCATTGGCAACTTCTTTGCTGCCAGTTGCATATAATGATGTTGTGCACCATGTCACTTACTGTTTCCTGGCCATAGACAGCATAACATTTGTGATTTTCACGTTAGGCAATCAGATCTTCAATTGGTTTGCATGGCATGGAGACCACTGTTTAAGAATGATGAGAAATGCTGTTTTGCTGAATATATGCTTTCTCCAGGAGAAGAAGGTATTGTCCAGCTGTTATTCAAGAACAAATTCATAATAGTGATAGAAGCCAGGTGGGAAGAGTTTTACTCTGGAATATATATTTATTTATTACTTAAATTGATACTTTAAGGGTGTGCAAACCTTAAATCCTGTAATCCCCTGAAAATGCAAAGTGAACCTGCTGGAAAAGTTGAGCCTAGCAAATCTAAAGGCCTCAGATACTATGAAAGATTGCATGGCTTGCCCATTCTAATTTATACTAAATATCCCCTCCCCACAATATATCTCTAGACCTTCTGAATAAATAAAGATAACTAACTAACTAATCACTACTTTGTTTGAGAATATGTCTGCTTTCCCTGAAAAACACCAAGTTAAAAATTGGATGTTAACTGTTTCCATGTGCCTTAATAGTTGTACTTTCCAAATCCCTGATTCTTTTTTTTTTTACTTTTGTATTAGAGGATTCTGGAAGTTGAAATCCACATGTCTTAAAGATGCCCAGGCTGAAAGCATTGCTCTATATATGATAATACATAGATGTGCTAGTATATATTAGTGCTAATAGAATAGGGTGGAATTTCTATATTTTACAAAATACATCCAATTAATGTTACATTGGCAAGCTTGCTTATAGAGGTTGTTTTTAAGTATACTTTTTCCTCTGAATAATAGACTGTACAGCTATGTGTAGTTGCCATGGTACAAATATGACACAAATAGAAAGGGGGGAAGTTAAATATTTCAAGGTTTTAAGGTTAAGTATAACGGGATCCAATTGTTCAAGACTAAATATCATGGGAGTCTACAGCTTCTGCTGCCTATCCTACTTCCCTTGACTCACAGCAAGGGTGGGGGGAGTGAACATGTCCTCCATATGTCTTGAAGAAGGAATAAGCTGCAGAGATGGGTGACATTAGCATGTGTGAAAGGAAGTGAGGGGGAGGAGGGTAGATGAAATAACAGAAGTACTCTGAAAATACAGTTCAGGCGACAGGTTTATGATGAACTGTAGAAATTCTATTCTAATAAATTCTAGACCAGATGAAAATGGCAAAATAGTGAACTTCATTTTGTGTTTGAGGAATTCAGAAGATCAGTAATTGCATGCAGGTTTTGAAAAGGTCCAAGCACATGAGATGGTAATACAGTATATGAAGAATTTTAATCTTCAAAAGCTTTAGTGACAAAGAGAATAACATGGGATTGTTAGTATCATAGTACAGTGGTTGCTATCCAGTGGGCCTGGGACCACTGGTGGTCCGTGGGAAAATTTTGGTGGTCCGCAAAGAAATGTTCCCCCAAGCACTCCCCCCCCAAAGCAATTAATCCAGGCTGCACAGGAACAGAAGGCTGCACCACCCACATGGCCCACCCACCTGCTGGCCCCTACCCTTCAGCCGAGCACAAATCTTACCTTGAGTAGAGCCATGCAAGCTCGAACTGGAAAGTAAACCAATGGTGGAGAGGGATATCTGCCCTGGGATGGCTTGCTGACATTGGTGGGAAAGTCCAGTACCATATTCCAGAGCTGCAATAGTCACAGGACTGGCCCTTTGGTCATCCCAGAGCAGCTACTCCAGTCCATGGCAGGCCGGTGCACCCGGATGGAGCAGCAGCTGCTGCGGGATGACCAAAGGGCCAGCCCTGTGACTACTGCAGCTCTGGAATATGGGACCGACTTTCCCACCAATGTTAGCAAGCCACTGTCAGTCAAAATTCATATTAGTGGTCCACGAGATTTTAAATTATGAATTTGGTAGTCCCTGAGGTCCAAAAGGTTGGCGACCCCTGTCATAGTAGATGAAATTTTATGGGACTAATATGAAACCTAGCCTCAAAATTAAGTACTTAACAGAATAATAGAGTTGGAAGGGACCTTGGAGGGCTTCTAGTCCAACCCACTGTTCAAGCAGGAAACCTATACCATTTCAGATAAATGGTTTTCCCATCTCTTCTTAAAAACCTTCTGTGTTGGACCACCCAGTTTCTGGAGGCAAGTCATTCCACTGATTAATTGTTATAACTATCAGGAAATTTCTTTTTAGTTAGTTCCCTTAGAATCCCTTAGTTAGTTCCCTTAGTTCCCATTCTGCATTCAGGTGCAGAGGTGACAATACCTAAGGAGTGGCAGCCCCTTAGCTATGAAACACTGTTAACGTGTCACCTCTAATCCTTCTCTTCATTAAATTAGACATGCTCAATTCCTACAATCATTATCATAATGATTGTAATGTTATTATTATAACATTATTATGTTATCATGTCACCTGTAATCCTTCTCTTCATTAAACTAGACATGCTCAATTCCTACAATCATTTTTCCTATGTTTTAATCTCCAATTCCTTAATCGTCATTGTTGCTCTTCTCTGCACTCTTTCTAGAGTGTCAGCAAAACTGGATACCATATCCCAAGTTTTGTCTTTCCAAGGCATTATGCTATGGCATTAACACTTCATGTAATCTTAATTCTATCCCTTTGTTAATGCAACTTAGAAATGGATTGACTTTTTGGCAACTGCACCAAAAAATGCCGGCTCATATTTAAGTGTCCACTAGGACTCCAAGATCCCTCTCGCAGTTTCCACTATTGAGACCTATTCTATACCTGTGCATTGGTTTTTCCTTGCCTAAATGTAGAATCTTACTTTTCTCACCATTGAATATCCGTTTTTTAGAAAGGGTCCAGTATTCAATTCTGTCAGGATCCTTCTGTATCTTGATCCTGGAGTGTTGGCTATTCCTTCATGTCATCTGATGAGTTTCCTTTTTATCCCCTTGTCTTGGAAATCAAATTACTTGTAATCAGCTCAGATGCTGAGAAGATGGGGTAATTTATAATAAAAATTTCAAAGACTGCTTTTACCCATAAAAATTCATGGATACAGTCATCATGCGCAACTGGACCTGACCTCATATTTATGTCATTGATAGTGATACTTGGGCTTGGAACTAAATAAGGATTGACAAAAAAAACTGTAATGGAATATTAAAGATGATGGAGAGGTTGAGAAATTGAAAAATCATCCCAGAAAAAGGCAGTGGTAAATCTATATTGCTGCCAGAAAAACTGCATGTATACATCATCATCAGGAATCATTCCATTTTAAATGGTTTTTTTTTCTAATAGCAGATATGAAAGAACTTTAATCAAAACTATGATAAAGTACCATAATGGCCACAAATAAAGTTGCCTCACTTTCTTTGAATTGTTTTATAAAATAATGGGGTTTTTAGTGGTGCATTACACACCATTCCACATTTGGTTGTTGTTTCATAGTGATCATTTTCATTTTCATTTTGAGATGTGTGTTCAGCAGATCGATGAGGAATGAATGACTTGATGGCAGAATCATGAAAGCTACTGAAGCTATGGGCTGTGATTGTTTTTTGCAGACTTTATTTGTGTCACTATATTATTTGTTTTAATCAGTATCTTTCATTTAAATAAATACTTGCTAATTTTCCCAAATTACTTGATTGAATGGAATAATTACATTTAGTAAAGGAAGATGTTGGAAGTCTGAAAAAGGGGATCAGACAATGGGGAGAATATATTGAATCTTTATTCCCACATCTTGGGAGAAGTTTCTTTCCAAAACTTCTAATTAGAAATGTCATTACTTTAACATTACTCCACATATGAAAAATTAAAAGAAAGAGAACAAGAAGGCAAGGATTCTTTGGGAGCTGTCTTCCACTTTTTAGAAATGGCGGTTTCTACATACCAGCAAATACATGAGGAGGAGGAGGAGGAGGAGGAGGAGGAGGAGGAGGAGGAGGAAGAAGAAGAAGAAGAAGAAGAAGAAGAAGAAGAAGAAGAAGAAGAAGCAGCAGCCATTTTTAATGGACAAAAAAGTTCAATTAAGAAAGAAAATAGGAAGAGAGGAAGGAAAAATGAGAATTTAAGATTTAATAAAACAACCAAGAAAAAGAAAAATAAGGTGAAAAAAAGGTACAATGTTAGAAAGCAACAGAAAAGAGAAATATAACAGAGAGGGGAAGTTAAAAAGGTGGAGGTCAGGAGATGGGGGGGGGCAAAAAGACCAGACTGGAGAAGAAAGGGAGGGAAAAAGGGAAAAAAGCCACAAAGGTCTGAAACAAGATGCAAAAAAGCAGATTTTTTTCAGAGATAAAGGATAGAGTATAATTAAAGAAAGATTCTGCAAGAGTACATAAGATAGTATTGTAGTATTTGCATTTGAAATAGTCCATTGGAATATAACAAAATATTAAAATGTTTAATAATGATAGATCTCAATATTCAATAAAATATTAAAGAGAATGTGTAAAAATGAATAATGTTTAGTTATAGTTTAATTCGTTATTGTCTTAATGTTATTATAAATTTACTATTTCATTTTCTTATTTTAAAATAATGTATTAAGTAGAATTAGAATTAGAATGGAAATTATATATTTAACTATGTTATAAATTTATTATTCTTTTATTTTAAAATGCAACATGTAGAATGTACTAAGCAGAATCAGAATGGAAATTATGTATTATTTTAAGTGTTAATTTAGGGGAAAGATAGAAAGGCATCACACTTTAAAAGTGATTACAGGGGAAATTTTCTGTTAAAGAGAAGAGATAAATAGATAGTGGGAAAAGAACGGACAAAAGATACAAACATAATGATTTTAAAATAAGATGAAATAAACAAAATATAATTAAGAGAGTGAAAAGAAGGGAGAAGTTATATAGAAAATATAGAATGGTAAATAAGATAAGAATGGTATATAAGGTGAGCATGAATTTGATTTAGGTCTGTAAAAAAAGATGTAACCCAGGGCTAAGCTACTTTTCAAAAGAAGTTTTATGTTCTATGTTTTGTGTTTTGGTTAGCTATGTTTGAGAATTAATAAAACCTTGGAGGAATAAAACTAAAGGGAGAAATAATGAGAAATTTGGAAAAGTTATGTACAAATGATAACTAAGGAGGTTTTATGTTTTTATGTCTTGTTTTATGTTTTTATTTTGTGTGTTTATGTTTGATTGAGAATTAATAAAACCTTGATAGAAAGAAATATAATTGAATAAAAGTGAAGGGAGAAATAATGAGAAATTTGGAAAAGATATATAAGTGCTTAAATGGAAATGTGATAATGCGGAACTATGCCTTAAAAAATAATGTTTTATTTGCCTTGTTAAAACTTATAAGTAATTTTTAGAAAGGAGGTTTTATGCCTTTTATGTCCTGTTTTGTCTGTCTTTAAAAAATCAATAAAATTTGTTTTTTTAAAAAAAACACATTACTCCACATGCCACTTTTTTGGGGTGGGGTGGGGTGGGATATTTTTTTTGAATGTCTGGATAGAAATCTGTAATTCATTCTATTTTGTGTTAATTATTGGAAAAAGTATGTATAAAAGTAAAATTCTTTCTGGGAAGAAGATGGTTCACAGACTGCTTCATGAGGAATCTAGCATATAACTTGACTTTCAGAAAGAAATTTCTTATAATGTAAGAAAAATAGATTGATAAATATATGTTGAATATGAACATGTTCTGGCAGCAAAATTGGCATTGAAGATCAGTAAATTCACTCTATAGAACAACCACAATGTTGATAAAGGATTGGTCAGTCAATGTAACAGAGTAGGTAATGCATCATTGCTATTCTGCTATACACGAACATATAGTATTTGGCCAATGATCCCTATTTGATGGCCTCTAATGTATGAGATTATAATTCCTGCAATTTCCAAACAAGATAATCAAAACATCCTTTCTTAAAGCCTTCTTGAGTTAATCAGTGTTACAGCTACAATTGTTAAATGCATATTTTACTTAAAAACTAACTGGGATTTCTTTTGCGTGTGCAATTTGTATGTGGAATGAAGTAAAGGATAGCTTATCTGCTTACTTATTTGGAGATCTAAGGTTTGTAAAAAGCAAGACAAAGCAACCACCTTATAACCTAAGTGAAAGATGGCCCTGGGCATGTAGTTATGTATACTGATTTTCCCCATAGAGCATTCGATCTCTGATTGTGGACAAGAGATGCCTGTGTCACCGCCACCGCCACCGCCACCTCCTCCTCCTCCTCCTCCTCTCCCACCCTCTTTCTCTGGAGGACCACCACCTCCCCCTCCTCCACCACCACCTCTTCCATCCCCTTCTGGAGGTCCTCCATCGTTAACTTCCCCTACTTCTTTTTCATCGTCATCTGGAGATTATCCTCCACCACCACCACCACTACCTTCATTTCCTCTGGTAAGTTTTTTTTCCTCCTGGTTTGATTAGACTTTAAAGAATGCTACTCCTATTTTCCCTCTATAGGTGGCAGCACCTAACTAGGTTTAGCTGATCTTGGGGGGGAGGGGGGGAGGCCAGTTAGTATCAGATCTGATTTAGTATTTAGATGGAGGACACTGTGAAATCAGAGGTTCTAAGATCCAAAGTTGAAAAAAACTTCTTTGGACATTAATAGGAGTTGAGCTTGCTTTCTGGAAAATTTTAATGGTAATACTACTGTACATTTAAACATACTTTAAAACTGCATAAAGGAAACTAATACTAGTTACAAAATCTAAAATGCTGGAGCTTTCTCAATAGCTGCATTTTAAATGCATTTTTTTAAAAAGAAAAATAGAAATAGTTTATTCTTGAAAATGGATACATGTATTCATTAAGTAAATATTTATATTTTCTTTTTTTAGTTAAAGTATCATGCAATTCTTTTTATTTGCTTAGTTGATTTTAGTTGCTTGGATTTTACTTTTATAATATTTTGTTTATACAGTTTTGTTTATTATGATTGCTGCATTCTGTAATATAGTTTATAGTTCACCTTCTGATCTTAAATGTGTTATATTCATCAGGTATACTATTAATCCAGTATACTTTCATCTCATTCCTTTTCTAAATACAAAAATTATTGTGATACTCCAAAACCAGACAAACTCTGTCACTTAAGAAAACCTCCATATATTTACACTTGATGCATACAATCTGGTCTTTCTAATACAGGTATAAGAATAAAAATGTTTTTTTGTTTTGTTTTTCACTTTTCACAAATTACAGAAATACTTTTTGTTAATCTATTTAGGTTCACTAGCTTTAGAAATAGTTTATCTTTAAAAAAAAACTTTTTCGCTTGGATGGATTTCAGGTCAATAAATGGATAGATATCAATTAAGCTCTGAGATTAAGCAATCAGGTGATGCTTACCAAGCCAGAGGCAGGAATCTGGTCTACAGTGGACAGAATTTAAATATTAAGGCAGAAATCAAAGGAAAGAAAGCCAAAAAGAGCAAAGCAAGGATTCAAGTTAGCATTGCAAAGTCATGTGCAGATAATTTTAAATCATCCTCTATTTGGACTGGAGCTGGACTTTAAATATACCTAAACATTTTAAAAAGTCATTAGAAAGGAGGTCAAGGTATGGAAAAATTGCCCTTGGACCAAAGACTGAATGGATATTTGGGTTATCTTATCTGATCAAAATCTTCCTCGGTTCCTTAGATTAATTGATTGACTTCTGTGGCTACCTACTTTTCTTTACCTTATGCTTGGAGATCATCAAACATAATCTCTGGGGACCCACTTGGAAATATCCCAGACTTTTTACAATACATATTAATGCAAGAATTTTTTAGATAGGATTTTCTACACATCCGAAACGTAACAGGACTGAATTAAAAGGACTAACTCAGTATGTTAATTAACTAAAAAGCTATTCAGATCAAACAGTCAGCGTGAGCTTAAATGGACTTCAGGGGATGGTAGAGGACAGGAAGGCCTGGAGAAATGTCCATGGGATCGTGATGGGTCAGACATGACTTCGCAGCTAACAACAACACTCAGATCAATGTTTGCACTCCATTAATTTGTGACAATGACAGACATGTTTCCATGTCTTATTCATTTACAGAATCTATGGACTTCATCAAATGTATTCACAAAGAATATCTTTCTCTTTCATATTTTATTACCTTTCAAAAATAAGAATGTAAAAAGCCATATGCAGCCAAATCTACAGTTCATTTTCTGAATAATTGTACAGATCATAAAGATTCAGATGAAAAATCCAGGGAGAAAAATTGTGTGTGTGTGTTTGTGTGTGTGCACATGTGTGCACATATGATTTAAAAAATACCCCTCTGGAAATGAATTGTTTGGCATAGTCATATATTGCTCTGTGATTTTCAGAGGTGTCTAGAGTTAACTTTGCATTTTGTCAGGTCAAATTAGACAGTAGGCAAAAATGCGAAAGTAGGAACTGCGTAGGTGAAGAACAGACACAAGTTCAACTATTGACATAGTTGGTCTGCCTACACTATTCAGTACAATACATGACCTTTAAAAAAACTAAATTGAATTAGTTCACAGGGCTGCATCTACAAAGCCTCAAGTAGATCAACTGTTATTATCCTTCTCTGACATTCCATCAAAATGGATGATAAGCATAATTTCCTCATGATACTTTGTTTTTTATACACATTTTCATGATAATCTTATTTCCATATATTTACACAATGTAATCTTTTAAAAATTTAAAGAAATTTACTTCACTAATATAAATTATAAAAAAGGACCAAAAAATTCATTTCTGCTCCATCCAAAGGTGACATCATATCACTAGGTGGCCTTCTCTAGCCATGCAGAAGTTTGCAAGGCCGAACTATTATTCAGTTCCATAAGTACTGCCTAATTTTCCCTAGTATCTATACAGAATTTTTGGTGAGGGATAAATGTAGTGGCAATTATTTGATCTCGGTAAATCTAGATATTAAGAACAGGACTGTGGAGAAGTGTATGGATTGAATCTGGCTGCATCTCATACCTCTAGAACATACATGAATTGACAACAAAAATATGCAAACTAAATCAAGCCAAGCTAACATCTGTTAACTCTGGTTTGGACACTTTATTTGCCATTTCAATGAGATTTTATATTTCTCCACTTAGGCATATTGGGAAGATTTTTTTGAGTTTGATAAAGAAAAAAGATTTACTGAGTCCTTTCTCCTGACAATCTAGCCTGTTAAATGCATGAGTAATTCCATCCTTTTTAAAAAGAAAAACTGTACTTGTTATTTAACGCGAATTCCTTATATAAGAAATAATAGAATATCCCCTAATGGCTGCCAAAGAAAATGACTACCAACTGTTTATGTTCTGATTTCATAAAGGAAGGTCATGGGGATTAATTTTATTCTTATTTGCAGAGGCATATGTGGGTTTTAATAAAAGAAGTAACCTTTTCTTTCTTGTTCCTTTTGATCTCTAGGGGGGAAATCAAGAAAGTGGGGTTTTTTTGATAGGTGTTTATTTTTAACTTTTTATATTCCACTTCTCTCCAAGAAGGACCTAAAAATGAAGAATGTACTCTATCAACATATTTTAAAACATTAGCCTCTAATACTTTGTTCATAAAAGTCTGTTAAAGTGGGATTAATAAGTAACAATAATATACAGTAATCACAAGGGCTTAAAAAAGACCTCCAAGGATTCCAACAATGTATGTTAGGGAGTTAAAATTTTTACCCATTACCAAGCAAACAAACATCAGGACTTGGTAAGTCACTGTTATGCTTGGAGTATGTTGGAATAAGTAAAAGGTGATCTGTTAATGTGTCCATCTCCCAATCTTTTTTTAGATCGTAATGGTTAACATCACAATCGTGTGTATCATCTACAGCAGTTTTGCTTTATTCCAGTCTGTTGATGTTATAATGGTTTTATTCTGTCTTATATTGTTGTAAGAGTCTATGAATCAATTATGATTTAGCAGGATATAGATATATAATCAAAGTTGGGGGAAAGCACAAGGTTCAAGGACACAAATGACTGACCAGATTTGGCCAAACATTGAACAAGCTAATCTACCTGGAGATGTGGCATTCACTCTTGTTACCTGAAACTAGCAATGGGTGAAAGCATGTTAGGATAATATCTAAGCAGGAAATTCTTGGCAGTGAGAATTATTAAGCAATGGAATATTTTTGCCTCCCAGTATTGTGAGTGTTCCATTGCTGAAATTTTCAGGAAAAAAATGGGCAGCCATTTGTCCAAGATGGTATGAGGACTCTTGCTTTGGACAAGGGGGTTAGACTAGAACAGGGGTCTCCAACCTTGGCAACTTTAAGCCTGGAGGACTTCAACTCCCAGAATTCCCCAGCTAGCCAATTCTGGGAGTTGAAGTCCTCCAGGCTTAAAGTTGCCAAGGTTGGAAACCCCTGGACTGCCAAGGTCCCTTCTAGTCCTATGAACCTATGTTTGGTCATCAGAACTGTCTGGTATAAGAAAATCAGGAGGGGAAATAATATAAATAGAAATACAGTAAATATATTTCAATGATGTGTGTTTGTGTGTGTGTGTACTAATTCTGATTTAAAAATAAAATGATACATTAAGATTTTTTTTCTACTCCTATTTTCCCCCTTGTCGCATTCCAACAAATGGTATTCTTATGAGGAGAAAAAATAACTACTGTGTAGTACATCCATATGACACAACTTGTGGGCATATGAATGAAAAACAAACCCCACAGCTGTTGGTTCTAAATTTAAACCAAGAGTTTGCCCAGGAGTGGCCCTAGTCTAATAGCAGAGTTACAGCAAAACTACCAGGAAAGCTGCTGGAATCAGAATTTAAAGGGATGATTTGAAAATAAGGACCTTTTAAAGTTATGTTTCTTCAGTTCTTCACAGTAAGTATTGCTTGATGTTCTCCAAAAGAAAAGGCTATACATTTCACTGTAATGTGTGCTGTAACAGCATTTGAACATAGAACATTCAGCTTTTGAAAACAGTATATATCTATGTGTGTGAAACAGAAATGTATCAAGGAATTTGAAGGTGAGTTATGTAGGTTAATTTATCAGACAGCATTTCAAAATGACCCTCTTTTTGGCAACAAATGTAGTCATAAGAATAGAAGCTATTAATAAGATTTTACATCATCCCCCAGGAAATCTTCTGGTGCCAATATTACCCCACCTGAATGTGCCATCTAGAAGAGCTAACACTATATTTCTGGTAGAGAGAAGGAAAATTTGTGGCTAACCATTTAAAATACTTACAGTGTTTATATACTAAATAGGGTCTGTGTGTTTTATGCATGAACAGGCAAAAATAATATGTGACCTTTTCATTATGTTTCAGATTTTTAGTCAACTATAATTTAAAGTTAGGTATATATAAAAATAGGATGGCATTCAGAGATTATGTTAAAGAGGGAATAGCACAGATACAGTATGATAGTAGCATGACAATCTGAATTTTGATTTAATTTTGCATATATTGTATTATGTTTGTGAGTTGCAGAAAAAAGGAATCTGATGATTAGCTACAGCCTGTGGACTCTAAATTGTTCTCCCTATTATACTCTAACATAAAAGGCACTACTAACCTTATTACCCTTTAAATATGCTTTTGCCCTCTCTCTTGTGATTATCATAGCATGCAAAAGTTGAAAACCAAATTATTTCTTGAATGTTCTCAAACATTTCTGCTTTTATTAGGTATGTTTTTAGGCAGAATAACTGCAAATTGGAAATGTCACAGAACAACCAAAATGAAAGTCCTAGCAAAAGCTAATTGACTGTTGATGAACAATTAAAAATAATTACACTGAAAGGCAAATATGATGTATGACTGTTCAAAAATAAATTCAGTATTTAATGTGAAACTCTTCCAAAATCTTACTTGCCCATTTAGGACAGCATTCACCAGTAATTCTCTATTCTAGTAATGTATGGTGCTGCTTAATTTCTAAAACAAGGATTAAAACAGATAACAGGTAATCAAAGTTGGAAGGGACCTTATAGGTCATGTAGTCCAACCCCCTGCTCAAGCAGGAGACCCCTACCCTACAATTTCTGACAAATGGCAGTCCAATCTCTCTTGAAGGTCTCAAGTGATGATGCTTCCACAACTTCCGAGGGCAAGCTGTTCCATTGGTTGATTGTTCTCTAGCAGATTTAATCTCTAGCAGATTTCCTTCCTTTCCATTGTGCAAGAAGTAAGTTATTGAACCGTGAGAGATAAGAGCTTTACATATGTTTACAGGAGCATGTCTTGCTTATTTCAGAACTGAAACAACTTGAAAACCTTTCCTCACTTGCATCTAATTATCATGTGAACATGGCCTGACAACCTCTTTATTCTTCCATATCCCCAGGATTTGCCTGTATCATGTTCTCAGCTTGCATCTTTGGCCATTTTAGTTTTAGAGAGTAGCATTTTCTTCTTAACTTTCAAACCAGGTATCTGACATGCTTTGCTGACTCAGTACAGTTAGACTATCTTAAGGGGTGGAGGTAGCCCAATGCTGATTGAATATTTCAGGTTTCTACAGACACATTCCATCCTGAGTTCCATTCCCCTCTGCTGCCATTTTATTTTCCTTTCATCTGGGTAAAAGGAATTGGGCACAGTTACTGACTGAGTACAAGTTTGGTGCTTTTTGAACCGTCAAAATAAATCCATTGAACTTGTGTCTATTGGACCAGCAAAGTTACTTGTTAATGCAGGAGATTCACTTCCATATACTTAATCATTTATTTCAGTCTATTGATTGGTGGGTTGTGGCGGGTGGGTGAATGGGTGGGCTTCCCATGTCTTTCAAGACCTTGTTCACCTGCTTCATCTGTCTGATGGGAGTACTTTCCTGATTTGGCAAAGAAAGTGTACAATGTGAGAGGGGGAGAGTTACTTGTTACTACTTATCACTTCCTAAAGCCCATCCCTTCCATTCTCCTCCCCTTATTACTATCTTGACTGATAGATGGTATCCTATTACACAGTGATGTCCAAAAAGTAGGGGGGGGGAGCCAAACATTTTCACCAGGAATTTTTCTTAACACACATTGTTCACATGAAATCAGAAAATCCACCATTACATGCAGTCCTTTCTAACTGATTGCTTGTTGTAGAGAAAGGAAACCGTTTTGAGACACAGATCAAAAGTGGGAAGTAGCACTTGAGCTTTTTTTTCTTTATTGGAAAGGTTGTAAGTTTAACTTTTCATTTTAAATGGGGAAAACCATATTTTATTTGTCTCTTACACATGTTTTAACTGTCACTAGATTTCTGTCTGGGTATAATAATTCTGCTAAGATAAAACTAAAATAAAATTCCTTGTGTAAATGTTCCTTATATGAGTAGATGTGCCCATCACTTTAATATCAAAGCAAACACCCAATACATTTTTTCATGTAATACAAAATGGTCATAGCAGAATTAAGGGAAAAACTTCATCTAGGTTAACTTTCAAATGGATTCTGGTGATGTATAAAGTTTCTATATAGGCAGATCTGCCAGTCTCACTCCAAGTCAAAGGTGCTTCCAGGTCAGATTATTATATTTTGTTATTTTTATATTTTATTATGAGACAACCTTATTTTGAATGGCATTACATTTCATTAAAAATTTAAAGTATAATCCAATTTTTCTCAACTTGGTGCTCTGCAGATTTAATTAGGATTGTAATTACATTACTCTAGAAGCTGCAATTCCAACACATTTGCCCTACCATTGAATACTTGATTCCCCCTTCCTTGTTTCTAATTTACAATCCAAAGATGTCTTTTGGAGATTGTCCATAAAATGCAAATTGACTTTAAGTTATATGATATCAAGTCCACCAATTATCTTGATTGCTTTGGAAACAACAGACTTCATTATTTGGGGATGACGTCCAAGCCCAAAAGTTTAACTGTTGTACGATTTTTGTGTAGTAATCAGAGCTTACAGCTAGAAACCAAAAGACCGTGAGTTGTATCAGCATGAAATCAGTTGGGTGACTTTCAGCCATTTCTTCTCTCAGTTCTTAGAAAGAAGGCAATGGCAAATCCCTTTTTAAAAAAACTGCCATACCCAATCACAAGAAATAAAAAATGATTAGATGGTATAACAATTATTTTATTTGAATGCTGCCGAAGGGAGATCTTTAAAATGTAAGTTTGATTATATCTGAATAGAATTCCCTAGTAAAGTGCTTCAGTGTGGGATAAAGGAAACAAATGCAAGTTATCCCTTTGCCTGATCCTAATCATGTTTTGTGGATGTATTTCAGTTGCTTTGACTCCAAACTGATATGATGATGTATTTTCAACTATCTTCTCCATTGAATAAAAAAAATAAAAAAACAATTGAGATTCTCAAGAAAAAATAAATTGTTAATTTTGGCTTTACTAGTATGTTCATCAGTACAATTGTCTGTGATTATAAGCTGAAATGGAAAAAGTGCTTTTAAATGAAAATAATTCATACTGCATTTGCAATTTGTAATATCTTCAGTTAAAAGAACTTGTGATCAGCATGTTCCAGTTGTCAATCACTTACCAGAAAGCAATGTTTTTAATGAAAGAACCTGTAAAAATTCAAGTAGACCAAGGACCATGATAGTGATGGAAGCACTATATTATCTTGAAGAAATGCCTAGTAAATTTGGCTAACAGAATTGTAATTCAAAATAGTAGATACCAACATCTCTTAAGTGTTAAAAGATTGGCACTGGTGACCAATTAGGGAAATCCAATATGGTGTAGGGTTTAAGGAGGAGAACTATAACCAGGAAACTTCAGCTTGCAATCTATCCTTAGTCAGAGGAGCTCCGACTCTCTCAGCTTTGTTATGAGAAAAAGCTGGAGGAGAGAATAGTATACTCTGAATTCCTGGAGGCAAACATAAAGTACATCTAACAAATACAATTTCTGGCCCATGTTTTAAGATGCTGGTGTTGACTATCAAACTTCAAATGGAGAGTATGCAGTGTGGTGATCATCAAGCAACCAAATGTTGCTAGATACTTCTCCCTGTCATTGTCCCCCCTGATGTCTGGAATTTTAACCTGTTGTTCTGACAGACAAACACAGAACCACCCAAAGTGAAAAGGGAGGAATCCAAAAGTCGAAGTGCTTTATTACATGAGATCCAAAGAGGGACTCGACTGAGAAGAGTAACCCAAACCAATGATCGCAGTGCTCCACAGTTGGACAGTAAGTTTTCTGTTGATGGACGTGCTCCAATGGCCACTCAGTAATTTTTGCATTAAAAGCCCTTTTTTGGCAGAAACCTTTTTATTTGATTGCGAAATTGTTTTAATGACTCACTTTCATTTTTCTGATGAAAGTTTCTTATATTGGCCTGATTATTTGAAAATGAATCTTATCAAACTAATATTTTTCTTCAATATGCTGAACTTTTTACCATATTAATTAGAGGAATAATTTTCAAGTCTTCCAATTATCCCATATACAGTATTTTATATTTTAGATTCATGCTGTATTTTGGATTCATTCTTAAATCCATTCTTAATTCCTCCTCCTCCTTTCTTTTTTCAGCCATTCTGAAGACTTGTCAGTTATTCATTCATACCTTTCACAAGGGAAATAAACTGACAGTTTTCTATGTTAAAAAAAATCAAATGTTTCCCAGTTAATTTAATACCTTCCAGACAAAATAAGTAAGGAAAATTGCAGTAAGATAAAAACTTTAAAATTAACAAGGTAAAGAGGAAGCAGTGGAATAAAGAAGCAAAAAAGTAAAATATTTTAATCCCAGCATGTAATGTATTGATTGACCTAAGTGGTAACATCTAAGTTCCTCTTTTAAATAATAATATATATGCACAGTTATATTATCAAGATTGCAGTGAATATTTCTGTCTTAATATATGCAGCAGAAAATACTGCTTTTTGTTATATTAATAATTGTAAGACATAGAGATTTCACATCAGAACTAAGCCATAATACAGTTTGCTCAGTTATATATTTAGCATTTAGTTATATATTAAAAACATTTTTTTCTGGCTTAGTGTATTATGTGAATCCAGCCACAACATATGCTAATCATGCTTACTAGCTGAATCATGCCAGTTATAATTTGTTTAACCATCACTGTGTTGTATGTACACAGCAATTAGCCTCTGCTCATTTTATGCCAAAAGAAAAAGAGCAGAAAAACCAAAAGCTGAAATAATACCCCTCCTCCTTCTCCTCCTCCTTCACAGCTGATAGAAGAAAGCCCAGCAAAGATGGAGGAAGCCCTGGAAATTGCAGCAGTGAAATACCTCAGGCATTAGGGAACCTTTTTGCAGAAGGATTCCCTGTTCTGAGACCAGTAGGCCAAAGAGACTTAGCAGGTAAAGAATCCAGTTTGCAATGGAGTCTCAACGGAAAAAAAAATCAGAATATTTCTTTGTGATGTAAGTTAGGACATGCTAATTTGTACTTTTGTATATAAAATTAATATTCAAAAAAGACTGGAAGATTTGGAGTGCAAATAAGAGCTGATCTTGTAGTATGTTAGCTATACTTATAGAAAGTTTTCTTGGAATCTGTCAATTGCATAAAATGCAAAATCACTTTGCTATTTATTGTCTGAGTACAAATTGGTTATTGCATAGTATTTATGTTTGCATTAACAAAAAACATGCATATTCTTCCCATTATTTGCAATATTTGTTCTCATATTTTGTTATATTAGGATTCTTTTGGCCATCATTTTTGCCTTGCACAATAAATTAACTCAAAAACCTCAAGGCCTTTAAACAATGTGCTGTTTCATAATCTAGTCAGTATAATCAAGCCAATTAATAATCATGCTAGCTATCATGCCAGTATAATCAAGCCAGCTGCTATGATTCATGCTAGCTATTATTTCTGAATGTTTTTCTAGTATAGCCAAGGATAATGCAACTTAAAGTAATAAAAGTGACCAAGACCTTCTCTTGGTCTTATAAACATTGTTTGTCAGCAAGACAGGGAAATCAGAGTTAAACTATCAAATCAAGCAAGTGAGAGAAAAAACAGATTTCAGGCACAGTAGATTGTTAAGCTACAATGCTGTGTGGAAAGACAGCGGTTCCTGAATCCATCAGAGTGTAGCTGTTGCCTGGAGACATTCCTCTCACCTCTGTAATTGAGATGTGCAGGAACAATTCCTTCTTTCTACAGAACTATTTTAGTTTGGTTTTTTGGCTGGCAACAGAATGTAGCAAAATTTAGATCCTTCTGATTCCTGGAATAATGGAACTGCAGGATCTGTAATCTCTGAAAATGAATTGGCAGGATTGCAATAGCTAATTGATAGTAGGACAACCAATTAAGAAGTTGAGTTATTTTTTTTAAATCCTCTTGTTTTCTTCATTTGAATCTAATAATCTGGATGAATTATATAGATTTAGTTACAATGAGAATAATTTAGACTATTCAAAGGATGAATTGTTGAATGCAGTTTTCAAAATGAAGAGTGATTTATTTATTCTTGCTTCCTTTTCTCAGTGAATAGGACTGGAAAGCCACCTATTGCCAAAACAGCCCCAGTCCCACTGAACAATAATGGGAAGTCCGGTGGCAACTTTCAGATCTTCCCAAGTGGCCCTACTCAAGCAGATGAGTCAGAAGCATCTCAGATCCATGCTATCCCAGCTCACCCCAGCATCCCTGCTCCTCCTCCTCCTAGTTCAGTACCATCTCCTCCACCTCCTCCACCACCATTACCACCTCCCTCTGGCAAGCCATCACTTTACTTTCCTCCTCCGCCCCCTGTACCACCTCCTCATTCTGAATATCCTAATAAGTTCTCTTCCCCAGACATGGCTGCTGCTGATGCTGCATCCTCTCAGATTAGAACTTCTAAAAGCCACACCTCCCCATTGTACATACCACCTGCACCACCATTACCCTTGTCTCCATCATCTCCCTATGGGATTCCAGGCAAAAGTAATGAATGTTCCAGCCCAAGTTCCTCCCAGCTGGACCTAAAACATAATTCTCCCCCCATACCGCCACCACCACCACCACCACCACCACCTCTCCCAGGACCTATGTCTACTTTTTCTTCACCCCGAACCTCAATGTTTTCACCACAATCACCAACCTATAACAGTGCCTCAAACAGCAGCAGCAATTCTGCTCCCCTAATGCCTCCCAAGAGCCAGTTGCAAAAGCTCCCCATTCAATCAGTGTCTCTTCCCCCTACTCCTCCAAGCACACAGCAAGCTCCTGCAATGCAGAAAAGGAGAAGAGGTGGAGGTAACTACTTTCAGTGGCATGCCTATTGGATTACGTCCTGTGGAATATAACTTGCATTGGGTATGGATGTCCTTTCTATAAACACTTAAAGCTGAAGCTGATTGGAATCCTTAGTGTTGTACATTGTGCAACACAGAAATTGCTTTAGAATGTAACTACAATCTCTCTCTTGTCCTTGGAGGACTACATGCCTGCTTGGGTTGCAAGGCTGACTAAACATACAGCCTCTAACAGGGCTGTCAAACTCGTGGCCCGCAGCCCAGATGCATTATGCACTGGACATTCCCACACCTGGTTTAGCGAAGGGGGAAAAAAGTCACGATATGTCACGTGATGTCGCGGTGATGATGCAAGTTTGACACCCTTGCTCCGACAAATTGCTCAAGGTTTTCTCTGCCCATAGGCCAAAATAAGTTTCACTTAAGTAATTGTGTTTAAAAGTGCTGATACCTCACTGAATCTGATGATTTGAACAGAATAAATATGGGGAACTACAAAAAAAAGCATGCTGGACAAGATGGGAGTGCTGGCAGCAATCCCACATTGGTTAATTGTGACTAATTACACTGCTAATTCTGAGGATGAATAGAAAATATGTATGCACATTTTGCTTCAACTTTTTGGAACAAGAATGAGGGGTAAGAATGCAAATATCACTCTATTCTTTTTTGCATGTTTATTCTTCTTAGCAAAGTTGATGCCGCCACCTGTTCCTCCTGCAAGGTCTCCCACAACTGAGCTCACAAGCAAATGCCAAGTCACCCAAGTATCTCCGTGGCCACCGGCTACTCAAGACCCAGGTATTATACAGATAGCACTGTGTCATTTACTGTTGACAAGTATTGTATATACAAAAACATAGAACTTTTCTTATCACAAGGTTACAGACTTATCAATCTATGAAAGCTTTTTAAAATTAGGACCTGTTTGGGAATGGTAATGCAAACTGCTCAAGAAAGTCAGAGTATGCACTCATCCTTTGTTTAGTGACTAAAATCTGTTCCAACTACCAAGTTATTAAGCAAAATGGTCGCTAAGTGAACCCATAGTGAGACAAGGAGGGAGGGAGACAGGCAGGCAGACGTTACAAATCATTGGTTGCTGCTCCCTGATTCAGTCAAGGTTCTTCTGTACAGTTACACCAGCATTATTCTTATTCTGATATGCGTTATCAAGCACACAACCTTTAGTTATAATGCAAACATTGGTTAGAAAATGACGTTTTTAATTACCATCATATTTGTGAATGGTCATGAGCTGCTGGGGGGCATTTTGAACTTTTGAATATCAATTTGAACTTTTTTAGAGACAAATGGACATTTATATAGGAATTTTAAAGGCAGAGGCATTAGTAGTTAGCGACATACATAGGGGAAAACTCCAGGATCAACTATTATCATTATTTATAAGAAAATACTGCCAAATCATTTCAGTATTTTTCCAAAGAAAACTACTTGAATATTTTACTAAACTGATCTATCATAGGATTTAATCTTTTAAAGTGAAACAGTAAGATACAAAAGAGAAGTTGGTGAGCGAGTACTGCAGTTCTAATATCTTCAGAATTGGTGGAAGTGAATGAGGCTAAACAAGGAACTTTAAGCAAAGTGTATGGAATTTTAAAAAATATGATAAAACAGTGCAACTGAATTGAGAATATACTGGATGGATTATTTTATTGTGCTTCTGTTTTATATTCCATAATGGGTATATATGTACCGGTAGTACATACTTGTTACTTTGCTTATTATAATTCAGCATGATTTTTTAAAAAATTAAACTCTTTCCAGATGATTTTGAATCGAAATTCACTTTCCATTCCATGGAAGACTTTCCCCCGCCAGAGGAGTTCAAGCCTTTTAAGAAAATTTATCCTAGCCAAGAAGCGAGAAGTAAGTCAACATTTCTACCTCAATATGATCTGAAATGCTTTCCAAACAGGGGCTATCATTCATCTTTGCCCTCTAGTTATGAGAGTTCTAGGCTTTCTCAGTGTTATGCATGCAACAGTGCTGCCACTGAAGAGAAATATCTGTTGATTTTCAAAAACATCACAGGAGTCCCCATTGGTACCCATAATTTGTGTTATGTACATAGTGCCCATGTGCCCCTGTGGCATGTCTTTTGTCAGCGTCATCTAAAACATTAAGATTATACCATGGACCCCTTTGTCCTCTCTCATCTTGAGAACAATCTCAAAGTCATTAAAACTTGTTTTTGCTGTTTTTGACAAATTAATTGCCTTTGAATGTAGCACATCTCTAAAAAGAATGATAGTTCTCCATACCTATTATCTATAAGCCTTGCCCAGTGCTATTTATGCTTCATTGTCTCATCTACATGAGACATCAGTTGGCTGGGGAATTGAAGTCCATATAGCTTAAAGTTGCTCAGGCTGAGAAACATCATCATAAAGTGATTTGTTTACTTTGATTCAAAACTGGTTTCAGTATATGGCATGGAGTAACTAAAGGATAGAAATTTGATGCACTGAGATTATGACTTTCACAGTAAACACAGCCGATCACAAATAATCATTTACCAGAAGGAAATTATTATTAGAACAATTATATACATACATGTGGTTTTATTTTACATATGTATATGTACATAATTACTCAGCCAGTTTGATGCAATGGTTAAGTATAATTACGTAAAAGCTAGCTGGGTGACCTTGGGGCAGTCATTTTCTCTTAAGCCTAGGAACAAAGCAATAGCAAACTACTTCTGAAAAACCTTGCCAAAAAGACTTGGAGTTATCCAAGCAATCACCAGCAGACAACCTGACTAAAAAGAAAATATACATATATGTAATTGTTCTAATTAAAACTATAATTGTTTCACATATTCATTTAAAAGGAGAAAAGTTAAACAAATGTAAATGAAGCTTTTGTGTACTGAACTAATCTCAATAGGATTCTGCCATGATCCAAAGGCAAGTAAATATCATGCTAGAAGCTGGTAGCTTTTGAAGCATGCTAGCTTTCACTTCTTAAAAATAGACATAAACATTTTTAAAATAGTTCTTTAAAAAAATAAATCTTTTAAGAAATGACAGAGGAGGTAAAAAAAAAAATTGGGGATTTTGAGGGAATCATTAGTGTAAGCACAGTAGAGTCCATGGTACACTGTTGACTACCAACTACTAAGTTAGACGTTCTGAATAAGCCATGTCCTTTGTGTAGATTGCTAATTTTAGTTGGATAAGAAACACATTACAGGTGATCCTTGACATACAACCATTGATTTAGCAACTTTGTTTAAAAGTTGCAATGGCTCTGAAAAAAGTTTCTTATGACTTTTTTTAACATGACCATTGCAGCATCCACATTGTCATGTGATCAAAATTCAGGCTGTTAGCAACTGGCATATATTTATGACAGCTGCACTGTCCCAGGATCACGTGATCACTATTTGTAACTTCCCAGCCCTCTTTCAACAGGCAAAGTCAATGGGGAAAATTGGATGACCACTCTCACTAAATAATTGGAGTGATTTGCTTAAAAAGGCAGAGGCAAAACCACTTGTAAAATGGGACAAAATTCACTTAACTGCCTTGCTTAGCAATGGAAAATTGCGCTGAGTTGTTATTGTAGGTCAAAGACTACCTGTACATATTGGGAAATTGCTATCTTAAGTCCTATGTATTTCTTAATCCTCTATATAGATTAAATTGCTGATTTGAGAATTGTGTGTGCAAACTACACATATATGCCTACACATGCATCTTAGTTGAATTCAGAGGTATTATGAAGGTTTTCAACTGACCTAAGTAGTTTATACATTTGTTTTGATAGTTCTTTCAGATTTATGGCTCAAACTCTAGATTATTGGAGAAAGATATTGATAAGTGTCATAGATAGTGTCATGGAACATACCCTTTCCTTTTCCAGATAAAGCAAGCAACCCCCCTTTACGAACGCAAGCAAGATGAGGTCAACAATTGAAGGGTATTCAAAAAAATATTCAACAGTATAAAATGTAGGGCATATTTTTGTTAGTCATGTGATATGTACAGGCAAATATGGCACTTAAAAGACTGCTGGATGCAGATGGGCCAGAATGAGAGTGCATGTTCATTTATTTTAAAAAGTTGCAACATAATGTATTTTGATTTAAATTGCTTTAAAGCTGGCCTGAATTTTATTTTTAAATGCTATCGAGTATTGTAATTTACATAGCTGTTCATTCTTATATGGTATATTTTGGTAAAGTAAAATTGATTGCCTGTACTGTATGCAGTCCAGTTTCCCATGGAGTTTCTGTTGTAATTAATTCATGATTTCCAAATTTGATTTACTGATTTACATTATATCATATATAAATTCCTGGCAAGTCTTCTCTTTTGTTTTCTTGGATATATCGTAGCTTTTCAGTGGTGCAGATGTATAACATTTTCAAAAGAATGTCACATATAGACACAAATATACTCCAAGCAAGAAGAATGCAAACAAAACATTTTCCATTAACTTCTTCTAAAGCTCATCAGCCTAAGAACATAAAATGTTGTTACATGTAATCTTGAACTTGCAGGCACAATAGGGATTGGAAAAGGTGTCATTTAGCAGTATGGTTGTTAAGTGAGCCATCACGTGACTGTACCCGATTTTATAACCTTTTCTGTCACATCATTAAGCAAATTACTTGCAATTCTTAAGGAGGATATCATGTGACTATGACTTGCAACCTTCTGCTGGCTTCCCCATTGACTTTGGTGTCAGAAGCCTCTTGGGATTGTAGCAAACAATCATGACATGACCACAACTACTTGCAACCGTTGTAAATGTGACACTACGGCCAACTGCCTGAATCAGAATCACATGGCCATAATCAGTGATCATAAGTGCAAGGACTGGTGGGTTTTTTTCAGTGCCATCATAACATTCAAAGGTCGCTAAATGTTAAGTGAGGACTTGTATTAGCAATCCCTCTGTGATCCTGTGAAAGCTGGCCCATTTGATGCCTCTGTCTGTCAGAAGGATTAAAAATGCACAAAAACAGAAAAAGATCTAAAATACAAGATCTACTTTGAATATAAAAAGCAAGTTCCTATATCTCAGGCTATCTTATTTTTGAGTAGAAGGCCAAAACATGCCTGCACCACCACTTGCCTCTACAGAGCAGAGTAGAAAGATATTTTCCCGTCTCTCACTCTCCAATAAGTGGCTTCAGTGACAAAATTCTTCTGAATTAGGCGTCGACACACAGCCTACCAGTAGAAAGAATACTTGAACTGGAGCATGGAGTAAAGGAATATATCTTATTTAGGAAGCATCTGAAGTCTTCAACTAGCTGCTATACAGTTGGGCTCTAAATAACATGCTGTATATACGAGGGCTATCCACAAAATAGATTACGTTTTCGTCTGTAGCAAGAAGGGGCGGAGCTAGCGTGGCCATCTTTGGTCTGTGCGCTGCCGCTCAGTATGCATCTAGTCGTGCTAGTGGGAGGTTCGTATCATTGCCCGTTATTTCACAGCAAACGTTTGAAATGTGTGCTGCAATTGAAAATCCCGCGAGTTGTGAGGTGCGATCAGTGATAAGGTTTTTGTTGGCAAAAAACCATAAACCGATTGAAATTTTGATTGAAAAATTGAAAAACTAAGAAAAGCAATTCAGACCAAGCGTAGAGGAAAGTTAAGCTCAAAATTTTTGTTTTTGCATGACAATGCCCGACCACACACAGCAAGTCGCACTCGAGAAATCCTGAATGCTTTCAAGTGGGAGATTTTTCCTCATCCGCCCTTCAGCCCCGATCTTGCACCAAGCGACTACCACTTGTTTCCAAGGATGAAGACCTGGCTTGGAACAAAATTTTTGAGCTTAACTTTCCTCTACACTTGTTCTGAATTGCTTTTCTTAGTTTTTCAATTTTTCAATTAAAATTTCAATTGGTTTATGGTTTTTTGCCAACAAAAACCTTATCACTGATCGCACCTCACAACTCGTGGGATTTTCAATTGCAGCACACATTTCAAACGTTTGCTGTGAAATAATGGGCAACGATACGCACCTCCCACTAGCACGACTAGATGCAGACTGAGCGGCGGATGCACAGACCAAAGATGGACGCACTAGCTTCGCCCCTTCTTGCTACAGACGAAAACGTAATCTATTTTGTGGATCGCCCTCGTACTTAAATGCAACTTGAAAAGGAATGGGAAGGAAAGTTTAAGAACCAAACTAATGGGAATAAGGAAAACATAGCTTCCTATCTCACACAATTTTGCTTTCCACAAAAAGCAACAGGAAGAACAACAGTGGGGGTAGGGGAGCATTTCTGAACAGAAGAGACAATGTTTTTTTTTTTTAACTGAATTATGGCTTAGCATTCTTGCAAAGCTAGCTATCATAGACTGTTTCATTCTTGCAATATCGGCAGCCTTTGGTCATGCATATGTTGCAGTGTAATACAGTGTACAGATTTGTTTGAGGATAATTTGCTTAGAGAAGTTGTTTGAGGAGGAAAGGGAAACCCAGACTGTATTTGCATTTCTACCTTACTCTTACTGGTGGAACCATAGGACTGCAGTAGCTGTTTCAGCTAGTTTTGTATGTCTACTTTCAGCAATAGCTCTTTGGCTGCTTAATGTGAAAGCGACTAGAAACTATATGCACAAAATGTTAGAGCTAAGCAAGTCTCTCCTGGATGAGAGCTGTTGCTTTTCCTTTTGCACAACTTATTTCTGGAATAAAGAAGGGGAAGAAATGAGACTTTCCTGTAGCAAAGAAAATGAAAAGACACTATTTACTCATTCAGTCCTTATATTTAAAAATAAGACATGGAATGGTGGTGTCTAATCAATATAACTATGATGTAATATAATATGATTTAGTAACTTCCAAAAATAACTAATTTTTACATTTATTTGTTTTCACAATTTTATTTCTTACTGGAAAAAAGAAAAAAAAACACCTCTAATGCATTTCAGTGAATAATATTAAAATATTTAATACTCAGACATACTTTCAGTGCAGAAATAATTTATTAATTTGGTCAATCATAAATGTCTAATACATATATACCAAATGACAACAAACTCCTGATAGCAACTTCCTACAAGAAATACCTAAAATGTACTAATTCTGCTTTAGTCAGGTATTATACATTCCAACATATCCTCAGGAAGAGAGCATGGTCAAATCTTGTAGGATAGCTGGAACATTTGGAATTTTACAGAAAATGTCCACAAATCAATGCATTTACATTATATTTTTCCCTTTTTCAGCTGCCTTTTGATACCATTATTTTTTGAAATTTTAAGCCATAAAAAAATAGCTGTTTGCTGTGTAAACTGTCCAAATAAGAAAAATTGCTTGACTAAGGAAAGTCTGTAGATCTCCATAGTGACAAGATATATTGAAAGAACTAGAAAAAAGTCTGGCCCTTTGGAATCAATTCCTTGTACAGTGGAAAAATACTTTCCTTATCTTCCTGCATGATTTTTAAAACTATTGTTTACCTTATGAATCTGTGTGATTAATGACATTCTTGACATTTGTTTTATGAGTGTTCCAAGTTAAGAACAATATAAACAACATTTGTGATCTGATTACAACAGTTTAGTTGGAAGTTGATAGTTGGAAATGTCTATAATATTAGAATCCTGGTGTTTTGAATTATAGGATTAGCACCATAGTTTTGAGACTAGAATCACCTGTCACTGCCTGATGGCTTCACCTGCACAGTCACTTTCTTCTATACCTTTCATTAAGAAAGCAACAGTAGGAGGAATAACTTGCTGATGGCCAAGATGAACTTGGTAAGTATTTAATAATGCCCAATGTTATTTGGATGCATGGACAATAAGCAAGTTACATAAAGAGAATGGATTCAGGGTGCAAAAACCTGGAGGACACTTTCACTTTCAATTGCTTTAAGAAAGTAGCTCTAATTTTATGTAATCGGTGAACATAGGCATTTGGGGATATGGAGGAAAATATGCATCTTAACACAAAAAGTCATGTATAAGCGCACAATCGTGCCTACCGTCCCTGTCCTATTGGCCCCAATTATTCATATTCATTTCCTGTATTTATACTTATGTTTATTATCTTGTAAGCTGTTGGCAAATAAAGATAAACTGTTACTTATCTGTGTCAGACAATGAGATACAAGCACATGAGTATGGAGTTTGTTATGTCATTACCACACATGCCATTTTAACTCAATCTTGGTTGCTACAAATACAAATATGTTGAGCTTATTAACTATCTGTCAATCAAAATGTGCAAATTCAATCTTAGTCTATCTTTGTATTCATAATTATATAACAATGATAATTGTTTACTGGATTAGATCCTGTTCTATTTAAGTAGCTATAAATGACTGCTGCTATTTGACAAAGTAGTAATAGGCATTAGCTGCCTAAAGAAAAGAAGATAGATGGTATCCTCAACATTCTACCTCACTTGAAACCTTCCCAACACATTTCCAATAATATTGGGAACATTCTAAACCAAACTTTTGGAAAAAAGTTTTGAATGCAGCACAAAGAAATATGAAATAATGTGTAATAGAGAACTAGGTGGGCTATTTCTCTAAGGTTTGTGTAAATTGATTTCATTCTCATTCAAACTAGCATTAGTGAGAAGGCATTCCATTGCTGAAAGTTATCTCCTTTATAATGGAATTTCCTTTTTTTAACATTTCCATGTTTTCTATTCAAAAATATCATTTAGAAGTTATAAAATGGACCATCTTTCCTTTGAAAGTGAATCAATATTTTCAAGGGAAGTTCTCAAAAGATCCTGTTTAATTTGAAAACAACATTGAGATCTCTATGGTCTTTTCTAAAATTATTCATTTCTAAAGTTTTGTCGCCCAAATAAAACAAAATTCCCAGCATTACACTGACCAGCATGCATCTACTAACTGAACCTATCAGTGAATCTTCTCTTTTAACAACATACACAGGACAACACATAATGAAAAAGGATGTTAACTGGATACAGCTACTGAGGAAAGTTTCTCTAGAAAGACAAATACTTCCTCCCAAATTCGGCAATATGGTGAGATTATCTTTCAAGGCTTGACGAGTTCTATGTTCTTGTGCAAAGGCTAACAGTGTCTATGGGCACTGAAATGAAAAAAAAAAGCCTTAGTTTACAAATTACAAATGCCAATCTAAAATGCAGCAGAAATATATACATATAGCAAAATAACCACAATGTACTGAAGGCTGGCTTTTTATTCTTATATGTGCCAAAAATTGCTTTGAAGTAAACACAAATTCAGGAGATAGAGAAGAATGTGAACATCTACTGGTAAGTTGACTTCTTTACTTTTAGAAGAACATTTGCTGAAATACAAATATAAATGTATGGAAAAAACATGAAGAAGACTCACTTCATTTGAAGAATTTAATTTCTGTATCTACACAGTCATAAAAAAGGTCTTCTATTTCTGAAGAATCAAGAATTTCAGACCTAGAGAGAATGCCTTCCATTGCTTCCAAGCCCTGTTTTTCAAGGTTTAACATTATTCTTCTTAATGCCTGACCTTTTTCCTAAGGAATGCAAAGGCCAATAGGAAATATTGATTAAAAGGATTTAAGCTGTCATCTTGTACAAATGCTTATGAATGCACCCATGTAAAAATTCTCAGAAAACAAAAAAGGACTGAATTGTGCCATACATATAATAAAACTTAATGACAAATTATAATCCAGACTTTCCTAACTTGGTTACTTCCAGATTCTGCAACGTTCAGAATTATTGAAAAGTGTGTAACAACTTCAATTCCTAGAATTCCATGGTCAAAATTCTGAAAGTTGCTGACTAAATACACGTGGAAGATGACAGGTTAGAGAAGACTGGAGTATACAGGAAGAAATATACTTCAGTCAAAATAAAGCTGGAAGAGAGATCTTTTAGTCCAACCCCCTGCTCAACAGGAGACTCTATACCATTTCAGACAACTGGCTGTCTAGTATTTTCTTAAAAACTTCCAGTGATAAAGCACCTACAATTTCTAAAGGCAAGCTGTTCCACTGGTTGATTGTTCTCACTGTCATGGAGTTTCTCCTTAATTCCAGGTTGCTTCTCTTCTTGATTAGTTTCCATCCATTCTTTCTTGCTCCCTTGACTTTGTGGCAGCCTCTCAAATATTGGAAAACTGTTATCATATCACCCCTAGTTGTCCTTTTCTCTAGACCAGCGATCAGCAACTGGTGGTCCATGGCCCACTGGTGGTCTGTGAGAAAATTTTGGTGGTCCGCAGAGAAATGTCACCCCCAGAGCACACCGCAAAGCAATTAATCCAGGCTGTGTAGGAACACAAGACTGTGCCACCCACATAGCCTCTAGGAACCCTCCCTGCCCACTCACTTCTTACCTGGCAAACTTGCCTGCTAAGTTGCTATTTTTCCTTTTTCTGACCATCAGCTGTTCTGCTGTGCCGGGAGATTTAGATTAGCTAGAAAGCAGGAAATCGATGGATTTCTTGCTTTCTAGCTAATCTTTAAATCTTTGGCTCTGCTTTTAACTTTCCTTAGGACTGAAGCAGTGCAGACTCAGCTAGCCGATGGCAGAAAGATAGATCTCTGAATGAATCTGTGATTCTGTGAGCAACTCAATCTGCTTGCCTGCTTTGCCTGATTTTGGGTAAAAGTTGCTCTTTTTTAAATAAAAAAATCAATATGTACATACATGGTGTGTTGTGAGTAAATTTGCAAGCAAATTTTATGTGACAGACTCAGCTAGCTGATGGCAAAGATCTCTGAATGAATCTGTGATTCTGTGAGCAACTCAATCTTCCTGCCTGCTTTGCCTGATTTGGGGTAAAGTTGCTCTTTTTTTATAAAAAAAGTCAATATATAAATATGTATAATATTTACATACAAGACATGCCCAGCCAGTCACATGACCACCTAGGCACACCCACAAATTAGGCCACACCCACAGAACTGGTTGTTAAGAAATTTGAATCCCACCCCTGCCTGTGTTATGAGTTTGGTTGTCCTTGAGGTACAAATGGTTGGTGACCCCTGCTGTAGACTATCCATACCCAATTCCTGCAACCGTTCTTCATATGTTTTAATGTTCAGGCCTTTAATCATCTTGGTTGCTGTTTTCCTCACTTTTTCCAAAATCTCAACATCTTTTTTTTGTTATGTGGTAACCAAACTGGATGCAGTATTCTAGGTGTGCTCTCACCAAGGATTTATAAAGCAGTATAATATATAACATGATTTTGATTTTATGCTTCTGTTTATACAACCAAGATTTGTATTAGCTTCTTCAGCTGCTGCTGCACACCGCTGACTCATATTTAAATGATTACAAAACACTTTCCCATGAAAGAGATTAGGACAAATGGGAGCTCCCCTAGAAAAGTTCTATTTTTTCCACTTATTTCTCTCTCTATTTTTTCAGCTACAATTAAGGAGCGGGGCGGGGGGGAGATGAGGAAGCAAGCATCTTGCTTTGAAAAACTTCCAAATTCCTCCTACCATTGGAATGAATTATCCTTTAATTGATAATATTTAAAATCATAAAAGAAAAAAATTCGTGGCATCTTAGGAAGAACAATTATAATATTAATTCTTTTTTGACAATACTGCTATTCATTCATTCATCCAGTTTCTATGGCTGCGCATGTCCTATAGTGCATATGTTCACTTGAAAAAAAGTAGCTGAAGATACTATTGTAAGCATTTCAGATATAAATACAGATATAAATATTTGCTTACTGTTGGTAATTGGGACTGGGATATCTGTAAGAATATAATACCATATCACCTATGACAACTTGCAATAGCAGTTCCAGCAGCCTCAGTTGCCATAATTAAGTAATGTGCAAACTCAGCATCCTATGATCACAGGAATGCCATGTGAGATGTCCTGCCCACTTCCTCATTGGCTTTGCTTGTCAGAAGTTGGCTGTGAAAGTTGCAAATATGATTTCACGTGATTGCAGGTCACTGCAACATTGTAATAGGTGAGGCAGTGCCCAGCATTTGAATTGTGATCATGTGATCGTGGAGACACTGCAACAGCCACAACTCCAAGGACCTATTGTAAGTATCCTTGTTCAGCACTATTGTACTATCACTGAACAAGTAAATATAAATGAGTGCAGTGCTATATCGGACATGCACATTGGAAAAATGCAATTGAAGGTAATATTGTTAAGTATAAGAAAACAGCAATTATAGCAAATAATATTCAGTTTCTAACTACGTGTGGAAAGTTACTTTTCTCCCATTACACGGTATGCCTCCTGATTACAAAAACATCAACATGTATAATATAGAATTAAGCTGTACCGTAAGTATGCAAAGAAGCAATCAGAAATAAAGGGGGAACAACCTTAATATATTTTATACAAGTATAAGAGAACTGTTTTAAAGATACAAGCCTGGAGTACTGAACAATACAATAAATCAGTTTAATAATAATAATTAATATTCTAAAATCCAATTGAAAGCCTTACCTCATCACTGTCTAAGACTAATCGAGCCTGCTGGTGCACCTTGTATAGTTCATGTCTGCGATCAGGTTTCTCTTGAAACCGAGGAATTTTTTTCGCGGGATCTTCACTACCAAAAATGGGTGATTGAACTTTAGGTACTGTTTTCACACCATCCACAAAGATAAAAGGTTTAAATATGGACCTGAAAAAGGTTACATGAATGACCAACTAAGTAATTATAGCTACAGATTACATTGTCACCTAGCAGTTTATTTTCCTACAAATATAAACAACCTACCCAAAATAAATCTGAACATACCAATTGCATTAAAGAATAGGGTAAATATATGCAACACATTCAACAAACTGTATTTACTTATGCTAATAATTATACTAAAATGTAAATAATCATGTTAGGACATTTTTTAATTGCCACTGATCACTCTTTTAATTGGTTTGTGTTATCACACCATTCTGCTCAAATTAACGGCCACTTTATGCTATATAAAATATCCCTTCAAGTTATATAGGCTTTCATATTGCAATTTTCTGTATGGTGGTGTTCATATCAACTGGAATAGACACTACTGTTTCTAGGAATTGTCTGCAGCATCCTTTTGTGGCATCTGAATCCTTCTTCCCTTGAAACATCCTGTGATTAGAACTAATATCTGGAATTCACAAAGCTTTTTGTTCGAATTTCTATTACATCTAAAAATAAATTTTAATATCATGTCCAGTTAAAATAATTTTTTAAATGTCTTAAATACAAAAGGTTTGCAGGTAATGGACAAACTACAATGCTGGATATTCCTTGATTATAAAGGTTAAAGGTTTTCCTTGTCCAATCATGACTGATTCAAGGAGGTGGTGAACCATCTCTGATTCTCAGCCAAAGGAACCTGCGTTATCTGAGAGATCTTTCCATTATCATGCGGCCAGCACGAAGTATGAAATGCAGTAACCTTCCCACTGAAGCAGTTCCCATTTATCTACTTGCATGGAGCCTTGGTGGCACAGTGGTTAGAGTGCAGTACTGCAAGCTACTCCCACTGCAATTTGGCAGATCAAATCCCACCAGGCTCAAGGTTGACTCAGCCTTCCATCCTTCAGAGATGAATAAAATGAGGATCCAAATTGTTAGGGGCAATAGCTGACTCTGTAAACCACTTTGAGAGGGCTGTAAAGTACTATAAAGTGGTATGTAAGTCTAAGTGCTATTGCTCTTTGCCTGCTTTCCAACTGCTAGCTGGGCAGGAATTGGGGCAAGTTTATGGGAGTGCTTGGAACTCAAACCCAGGCTGACAACTTTTCGACTGACAAACACAGCGTCTTTAAACACTGAGCCATCACTCAGTGAATCAAATTCATCACTCTGTCGCATTATACCTTTATATACATGTTCACCTGTCTTTAGCGTACAACTTTTTCCCAAAAAGCACAATTTAATTTGCCTATTCCCTCATTTCCTTTTCCTCTGGGTCTTTTCTAAATTATGATCAATATGCGTGTGTGTGTATTTCAGGGGTGGGATTCTACCAGTTCACACGTATTCACTAGAACTGGTTGTTAACATTCTAAGCAGTTTGGAGAACTGGTTGTTAGAAGAAATTACTGGCCTAATCCTGTAAGGAAGGCAGGAAGGAAACATTCTGGTGTTGCTTACAGAAACTGCCTCTCCGTTAACCCTTATTACATTCTTGGCAGGACTAGACTCCCTGTCACAGTAACATCTCTGGAGGTTTTTTCCCCCCCTTTGCTGGTACTTTGCTTGTGTGGAGTGACCATTCAAAGTTACAATGGCACTGAAAAAAGTGACTCATGACCATTTTTCACACTTACAACTTTTGCAGCATCTCCACAGTTATGAGATGCTAGGCGAGGAGATGCATGCTTCAATGTGAGTAATATTGATTGGCCACACCCAGCCAATAACATGACCACCAAGCCATGTCCACCCAGTTACATGACCACCAAGCCATGCCCACCACCTAAGCCACGCCCACAGAACCGGTTGTTAAAAATTTGAATCCCACCCCGTTGTATTTCTGTTTCTACTCAGAAATGTGTTTTTTTATAATCAAATTCAGCAGTTCTATCATGTCAAAATGCACATGATAAAAGGATTATATATATATATATCTGCTTTATGGAAGAGCAGTGATCCAGTAGGATTTGCAAAAAAATTTCAAATACTTTATGGAGATTGTTGATGTTATCATCAACTTCGGTCAGTACAGCAGCTATAAATTTTTGCCTTGAAAATAACAAGAAAAATCCAACAGTTGTATTCACAGAAAGAAAAGATAAAAATGCAGGAAATGCTGACATGGCTAAATTAAACATAAACAATATTGATATAGCTCCAATGAAAACTTACCAATATACTGAAAAGATTATTTCAGCTAAAGCTTATTCTCTCCATTCTCTTTCATTAGTTTTATACATTCAAAAAACAATGGTAGCTTTATATATTTCTCTATAAATATGAGAATATCCAGCATTTTGTATCCAAAGCACAGGAGTAACTATTTACACCATTTATTTTACATCTAATAAGGTTAGAACTTTTTAAAGAATGAGGTCTTTTCTTCAGCTTAACATAGTAGTTGCTTCTGAATCCCAGAAGGATGCATACTTCAGTTAAGGAGGCTCCGATAGTGCCCTGCTCTGAACCATCTTTAGGCTTCGGAGCAAAAGTACAGCATAATTTAATAGATGTGTGTATATTTTCTGAAACAATCCCACAGTATCAGAAAAGTGAATTTAAAAATGAAGTTCCAATGCAGTGCAGAACGAAGAATTATGGTTAAAAAAATAATTAATTAATATGCATACATCTTAGATATATGAGCCCAACATAAATAATATCTTTTAAAAAGAAAGCAACATACATCTTAAAGTTGCCAGGATTGATTAACACTTAACTAATCTATCTTTTTTTTCATCTTTACAAAGCTGCCTTTACTCAATTAGATTTAAGGTAGCAGCTGCAAAAATAAGGCTAGTGATTTGGAAAAAAAAAATTTTACTCATCCAAGATGTAAAATTAGTAATTAATTCTTGAGACTATTAAAACAATGCTGGTACGTCTAACATACTTGGATGGATCTGGTGTGCCAGTGAAAAAATGAATGCATGGGGAAGTTGGATTCTGAGGTAAAATAGACACCATGCTTGCTGTTGTAAGAAAAGAGTCTGAATCCACAGAGATGCCCTCAGTCTTGTTACGTAATAGGCTAATCATAGTTTCCACAGTGATGTTGCCTGAAATAAAAAAAAATGGAAATTTGGAAGTTAACAGGGCATGATCATTTCAGGAAGAAAAAACTACTTCCTTCTTTGCCAGTGCATCTGGGAGGTAACAGCCTGTATGAGGCTTTTTGAGTAAAATAGGAGAAAAATGAATGTATGATGATTAAATAAGACAGATCAATGAAAGAAAAATTGCAAACATAGAATAACAGGTAATATGACCACAGAATACTTGAATACAGAATACTTTTAACTGCTATAAAAAAGATTGGAAACCATTTCTTTGTAATATTTTCTTTTTTTTCCTTTCTTGAACTTTTAAGCTGCACTTTGATTTTCTTTTCTTTTTTTATATTAGTATTAGTTTTTATCTTCCTTTTAAAAATAATTATATATATATATAATACTATATATATGTATGTATGCGTATGTGTATGTATATATTAATATGTATATGAAATTGTTTGCTTCAAAACTATCCATACACAATGCAATATGGTTATTTTCTATCTATTGCCAAAAGACAAAGGGAAAGATCCAGCAGGGTCCACAGAGGATATCAAAAATATCAAAAATAAAAATTGCAATAACTTGCAATAATATATGCAAGGAAAGAGGCAGGGTGTCAAAGAGATCTTCTTTCGTGCATATGCTTGTAAAGGAATTGCAATTTGTAAAGATTTTTCCAATCCCTTTTGTATGTGTGCCTAACCTAAGCAACCTCCCAGATTTTGTACAATCCCCCGTTGCAATCAACCTTCAATATGACATCATTTTTTTTCTGGCCCCTAATATAGTTTATAAGCCCCCAAGTAAGACCCTTAGCTTGCAAATGCTGGTGCACCAGATCTTATATAACTTACTCTTTCAAATATCACTTTGAACATTGTAGCCTAATATTAAGGGTAATGTTAAATGGAATTATTATTAAAATTCAAAAAGGGCAAGGGCAACAAAATAGATGCAAAATGGAATGTGATGTGGTTTTATCAATTCCTCTTTTTAGACAATTGGAATTCATCCTTCTCTGCAGGATGAATTTGCAACCTTCACCACCAGATGAGCACGATTCCCACCTCTGGTACTTGGAAACTCCTGCAGTGATTTTGGGAATTTTTCAGGATATATGTGTCATTGGCTGCCAAACAATATAATATATTCCTTAACATTGCAGGATATTGTGGATCTAACAAACATCAAATAGATGGTCTGTGCTTTCAAATGTGCATCTACAAATTCAAATTCAATGAATATAGATTTTTCTATCATTTTCTATTTAATCAACTGGTCAACACAATAATGATTATTTCTAAATTTTCTGAGGAATTGTTCAAGTCTCTCCTATGCAAAGGCAGTTGAAGGGTAAGCTCCTTGCATAAGATCACTACCTGGATAGGACCTTGAATTTTCTGTTCCAAGTTTCTCTTGTGCCCTTTTATGCATACATTATCTAATTTATTCTTTCTAAAAAAAATGCCACTAGTAGTAATAAATGGTCAAATTGCACTCCTGCTCTAAACTTGTACTGTTTGAATCAGACTTTGGGCAACAAAGTTACTTGCCTTCTTGCTTTTTTATGGTCTCCTTCCCCAAACAACAATTTGAACAATCATCAGCTTGGGAAAATACTTCAGCAAAATTGAACTCCTTATCTGTGCTCCACCATCCTTTACTTTCTGCATAACTTCTAAGCTCAGGGTGTTCTGCATCAATTTTTGTAGTTAAGGTTAGACAGTTGCAAATACACTTCACTCCGTCTATAGAAACAAGAATAAATCATCTAAATAAAATATGACATTAAAAAAAACTAAAGTGAGATCCATTTTGCATTCAATAAAATCCTATTAGCTAAGTGCTAATGTTATAACAGATTTAGAAGGGCTGCTCCACTGAATTTTGCAAAGCAGTGACGAACTGATTCTTTCTCACCTTTGCTGCTTTTATAATAAATGGCAAAGTTCACTCAAGTGTCTGTCACATTTAAGGAAGGTAGCAAAAATATCGGATGCACAGAGTGGCTAGACTGATTTACAAGTATGTAGATATACCAAATATATACATCCCATTCAGAAAAATAATCAACATACTTGCTTCTATAATAAAACATGCTTGACAGCTTGTAAAGATAGGAGACTGGCCTCAAACCTCCCTTGTTTGGTTAGAAAGAATGAAAGTTTAATCCTAGCTTCAAGATGGAAGAAAAGAAGCTTGTCTAGTTAAGGCTAAATGAAGTTTATTTTGCCTCACCCTTTCTGGTTAAAAAGATTTAATCTTAAGATAGAGAACAGGGAAACTAATTTATGGATGAGGGAAAGAGATGCTGCCTAGCAAGATAAGAGAAGAAAGGGAAAAGAAGATAGCCACTTAAGGGTCAGAGAAAGAACTTAGGAAGGGCCCACCCTAACTGATCAACTGGTTAAAATGGTGATGGGAAGTTTATACTGTCAGATTCTGTTAATGCAGTGTAGTGTTATAATAAAGTAGCTTTAGCTCATCTAGTTGTATTTTTTTGTCTGGTTTACCTAAGAAGGAAGCAAAAAGGGTGAATGAGAATAAGAGAGAGAGAGAAAATGAACAGAATAAGCCAGAAGAAGAACTGGTAAGAACTTCAAGAACAGTTCCTACTGCAAATGGCAAAACTGAAAAATGGAAAGCAGTAACATTGGGGGATGAGAGAAGTAAACTGCCTATGGCTGTGGTCAAAAAAATACATTAGGGTGAGGTAGGGGAAAACATTTAGGCTGGCAGGGAAACACCAGACAGTTAGGATGATAGGTGTGTGGTATATGGTGTGTGAAGAAAACAGTCATTTGCCTCATTATACACTGCTCAAAAAAATAAAGGGAACACTTAAACAACACAATGTAATTCTAAGTCAATCACACTTCTGTGAAATCAAACTGTCCACTTAGGTAGCAACATTGATTGACAATCAATTTCACATGCTGTTGTGCAAATGGAATAGACAACAGGTGGAAAGCATAGACAGTTAGCAAGACATCCCCAATAAAGGAGTGGTTCTACAGGTGGTGACCACAGACCACTTCTTAGTTCCTATGCTTTCTGGCTGATGGTTTGGTCACTTTTGAATGCTGGTGGTGCTTTCACTCTAGCGGTAGCATGAGATGGAGTTTACAACCCACACAAGTGGCTTGGGTAGTGCAGTTCATCCAGGATGGCACATCAGTGCGAGCTGTGGCAAAAAGGTTTGCTGTGTCAGTGTAGTGTCCAGAGCATGAAGGTGCTACCAGGAGACAGTCCAGTACATCAGGAGATGTGGAGGAGGCCATAAGAGGGCAACAAGCCAGCATCAGGACCGCTACCTCCGCCTTTGTGCAAGGAGGGACAGGAAGAGCACTGCTCTTGACCTCCAGCGGGCCACAAATGTGCATGTGGCCGCTCAAACGGTCAGAAACAGATTCCACAAGAGTGGTATGAGGGCCCGACATCCACAGGTGGGGGTTGTGCTTACAGCCCAACACTATGCAGGACATTTGGCATTTGCCAGAGAACACCAAGATTGGCAAATTCGCCACTGGCGCCCTGTGCTCTTCACAGATGAAAGCAGGTTCACACTGAGAACATGTGACATGCATGACAGGGTCTGGAGACGCCATGGAGAACGTTCTGCTGCCTGCAACATCCTTCAGCATGACCGGTTTGGCAGTGGGTCAGTAATGGTGTGGGGTGGCATTTCTTTAGGGGTCCACACAGCCCTCCATATGCTTGCCAGAGGTAGCCTGACTGCCATTAGATACCGAGATGTGATCCTCAGACCCCTTGTGAGACCATATGCTGGTGTGCTTGGCCCTGGGTTCCTCCTAATGCAAGACAATGCTAGACCTCATGTGGCTGGAGTGTGTCAGCAGTTCCTGCAAGACAAAGGCATTGATGCTATGGACTGGCCCACCCATTCCCCAGACCTGAATCCAATTGAACACATCTGGGACATCATGCCTCACTCCATCCACCAATGCCACGTTGCACCACAAACTGTCCAGGAGTTGGGGGATGCTTTAGTTCAGGTATGGGAGGAGATCCCTCAAGAGACCATCTGCCACCTCATCAGGAGCATGCCCAGGCATTGTAGGGAAGTCATACAGGCACGTGGGGGCCACACACATTACTGAGCCTCATTCTGACTTGTTTTAAGGACATTACATCAGAGTTGGATCAGCCTGTAGTGTTTTTTTCCACTTTAATTTTGAATGTAACTCCAAATCCAGACCTCCATGGGTTGCTAAATTTGATTTCCATGGATAATTTTTGTGTGATTTTGTTGTCAGCACATTCAACTATGTAATGAACAAAGTATTTAATAAGAATATTTCATTCATTCAGATCTATGATGTCTTATTTTTGTGTTCCCTTTATTTTTTCGAGCAGTGTATATTGGTTATCCATTATTTAAATCCAGGAGTGTCTTATGGGAAGAGGTGGTTTAAAATGACTACATGATTGAAGTGCTCTCATTTTTAAACATGCACAATGACCTGATAAAAAGGAAAATCTTTGATCATAGGATTTTCGCTTCTTAGCTTTTTCTGCATTTTGGCCATCCCTCCCCTTATTCCAGAATCCTCTGATTAAATCTCTTAATACCTATTCTGCTTAAACTACACTTTGGGGTACAATTGCCCTTGAAGTTCAGAATTCTCTATTCCAACTGGAAACAGTTCTCTATGGTCTTGAGCAGACATGACTTGCCCATTCAACAAGTTCAATTAGTACCAGAAAAAGTTGGGAAGAGTCTGTTAATTAAAAGATATCCCAGGCTGGGATATTCTAGAATACTTGTGTGATAGAGAGATTCCACTGATCACTAGAAGTAATCAGACTCGAGCCCGTTTGCATTCCTGGAGAAGTGAGCTAGTCATACTGATTACTTTTTTCCTTGAGCATCAATTTGCCAGGAGCATTGGCCAGAAGATGGCAGGCAGAATGTGAGTGAGTCTCTTCCAAGCATGTTTATATCTGGATCTATGAAATTCTGAACAGCTCATTAAAATCAATATAAATTAAATTAGTTACCATAACAAAGCTCCTAGTGGTATCAATGTTCAAAGTGTGGCAGAATCTGGATAGTCATTAACATTTTATTAAAGAAGCTCCTTTAGTATAAGGAGCTTTGGTTACTGAATATAAAGGAGGTGGAAGTCAGAGGTTTAACAGCTGGCCTGGGCTTTGGCCATTTCTGCCTGTTGTCTGGACGCTATTTCTGCCTGTTGAGCCGCTATTTCTGCCTGTTGAACTGCTACTACCACCTTCCGCTGTGTTACCTCCTGTGGCGCGTAGATCTGTGTCTGCTACAGCAGCTTCTACTTCAGCTTCTGCAGCCCGGTCAGCATAACTTGCTGCTTTGGAGGCCTTAGATGTGCCACTGCGATGGGAGAATGCTCTGGAGGGATGGTGAGACCCAGCAGCAGAGAATTGGCGTGAGACACTGGAACCTGCTTGCAATCTAGCCAGTTTGGGATGGAGGGAGGAGGCTTTCTTAGAATGGTGGGAGGAGGCTGCTTGTGATTGAAGACCTATTTTGGATGTGGCCCTCTCCTTGCTCCTTGTTCCTTTTGAAGCACATCGAGAAGCGCTGCCTGCAGGGCTTTTTTGCTTTCCTCAATGCAGTCTTTGCGTCCTTTGTGAAATTCCTCGAAGTGTTGGATGTGTGCTTGGAGTTTTGGGTCACCCAGTCTTGACTGGATGAACTTGAGTTTAGCTTCGCTGTTTCCACTGTGTGAGAAGGGCATCTAGGTCATCTAGCAATGTGCAGATTCTCTCGAGGGGGCAGCTTGTGTTTTGGGGCATCACAAATCTCCTCTAGCTCCAACCATGAGTCTGTGTAGTGGCGATATTGCCTCTCCCAATCGTCCCTCAAGTGTTCTTCCATGGGTTCAGTAAGCTTCTTATTCTTTCTGAGGTTGTAGGCTTCGTGAGGTCCAGCTGCCTCTGGGTTTAGGGAACCGGGCTCTACGTTTACATCTAGGGTGGGTGGAGTGTTCAAGTCCTCTGATACTTCGGGGACATCTATCATGGCTGAAGAAGTTGCCATGCTTCAAATTGGCAAGGGTGAATTTTGGAAAATTTAGTAGTTTTCCTTTATTTTGCTAAGGGCGCTATGCGCAGGTAGCAGAAAGCAGGAGTGTCTGCTAGATTTAGTACTTGAGCACGTAGGTGGCGCTACACAATATGGCTGCTTTTAGAGTGCGGTGCATGCTTGCAACACAAGTGGGCGCTATAGGAGGAGTTGTTGCTGAGTCTGAAGATGTGAGAGCAAAATGCAGAGTTGCCTGTTAGTGTTGCTTGCTACACAAATGGGCACAATAGGAGGCATTGTTGCTGAGTCTGAAGACGTGAGAGCAAAATGCAGGTTTCCCTGTTAGTGTTGCTTGCTGGGTCTGGAAGACACTATTGCTAAGCACAGAGTAGGCTGCAGGTAGTACTGGAACCTTGCATTAAGTTGCTTAATGTTGCCACAATAATTTAAAAAAAGGAATTTGCATTGGTTAAACACTGGTTAAATTTGGGAAACTCCCTTTAGATTTTATAAAAAATTTGTAAACAAGTTCTTATAAAAATGGGCAGACAAGTCTTTGAATTCTCTGGGAAATTTCTCCTAGACCACCAGATGGTGCTGTGGACTGCGTTGCTTAAGGGGGGGGGGGGGGGGGGGGGTGAGCCCCAAAGGAATTTATTGCTTACTCGCTGAAAGAGAAATTCATAAAACAAAAAAAAAGGGTTCATGCAGTGTTATACAGTTGAATTTTTTTTAGTAAAGATGGAGAAACTCTTAGGTTTTTTAAACAAAAAAGAAATTGCTCCTTTGTTCATATAGCTGCTTGAATTAGCTTTGTGTCTTGGGAGTGGGGGAATGAGCTTCTTTGCTTTGAAG
The DNA here is from genome assembly GCF_900518735.1 of Pseudonaja textilis. The sequence goes on along the minus strand of NW_020769346.1, from coordinate 9,358,898 downwards.
ACGGTCCTTCAACTAATGAATTATGACCCCAGTAAAATGGCCAGAATGGTTGTAAAAATAGCTGGAGAGGCTTTTCTTATTGCCTCTGAGCTGGAGCATAAAACTTAAGAAATGCTAAGCTTTTCAATTAGAATGAGCAGAGCAGATTTAGCTTTCTTTGTAAAACACAAGAAGAGATTACTTTTTGACTCTTTATCTGCATTTGAAAGGAGTTTGTAGGTAGTAACTGAGGGAAGATATGGGTACATGGGTCATACCTGGCTCCTCCCTTTGTTTTGCAAATTGGTTCTTTCTGAGTTAGGAGCTGTAACTTGAGACACAGCACTTCTCTCGCTGAAGAGAAATGGGGGGAGAATTTGTCCCTTCCTGGCCACAATGAGAGGTTTGAGGGAGAGAGAACCAAAGTACAAAAGGATAGCATGCACATTTACTCCTGGCTTCAATATTGCAGATCTCAGGGCTTCAGGATTCCCGATTTTTTAAATCCATCTTTTAACTTTTTCCAGGAATCAAGAATAATTATCTTTCTACTGTTCTGCTTATTAATGTCTGGATGGCATAAAGCAGAGAGGGTAACTCCACAAACCATCCATACAAAGTATTTTTTATTGGTTCATCAGGCATCCTATCAACTCACATTTATGACGAGGTTCTTCTTAATGTCCAATCCTTTGCATATCTGAATTGTGGTGTAGAAAGATAATAAAAGTCTCAACCCCATGATGATTGAAGCGACTGCATGGTATGGTGGATTCAGGCAAAAGTGAGAGAGCCTCCCCCAACCCAACAAGGGTCAATTTAGTGACCAATCCGGATTACAGATGTGACCACATGACATGGACTACATTTCCCAGGATGCCTTAACTACATTTACCATGATTCATTCCCTTAAGGGGACAGCTCACAATTCCTAATTAACTATTCCAAATCCCATTAACTCTAAACTGTCTGGACAGCACAGGGATAATTCAATTACTCTAGAATGTTATCAAAGAATTTTGGTCAATAAGTACAAAGCAAACAGTCCATCCACCTCCTCTGTATCCATGCTTCAAGTCTTCCAACACTGTGCATTGATATAGGATTGCCTACTGAAGGCAGCTAAAGTAATCTTTCTGAAGGCTTAGCCACTCTCTTATTTCAGTAAGTGCCACAGAATTGCCCACAGAGTGAGTATCAAAGTCACTACCCTGGAGTATGTTTTCATGAGATGAAGATCTTGAACTTCTGATAAGGGTCTGTGCAGCCCATAACTGGGCAGCCTGGTAGTACTTTGGCCTAGTAACACTATGGAAAAACTAAGCAAATTCATTTCCCATAAAATAGCCAGTAATGGTCATGTGCCACTCAAATTGCTTTACACAGACAATCAAGTAAATGTTTCTTCAGCAAAGAAAATAAGATCACTTCTGTGGCTCAACTCACACTGTCATAGCTAATTTTACTTAGTCTAATGTATATACTGTAGTGTAGTCTTGTCAAAGTCAGAGAAAGATTCTTTTCATTCTTTAAGAGTTCTAAATGATTAATTTTCAGAAATGATTTGAAGATGCTTGTACCAGTCATTTTACTCTAAAGTTCTTCCGGAACTCAGGTCCATCTTGTTTTATTTTTTGACTTTCAAATTTGAAGGTTTCTAACTTCTTTTTTGTAAACTGTCTGGAGAACTTCAGTTGGCTGGTGATACAAAAATATAAGTACATACAAGAAATAAAATCTGAATTTATACAGTGTCACATTGGAAAGGCACATTTTATAATATTTTCTTATAAATAATGGATAGGGATAAAAATTAAAAGCAGACCTGTAATTCTCTCTGCTGCCCAATATTTTCCAATAGTATCCAATACCCAAGCTTCTCTTCTGTCTACTATCAGATAAGCAGATAGGAAAGTATGGCACATATTTCCATCTTCATAGTAATTTCCACCTTGACCATATTCTTCCAGCAGCGAGACAATGACATCCAAGGCTTCTTTAGCAGTTGAACTTCTTTCAAGCCCAAGTCTGGGAAGGGAATAAAACAAGCTATCTAGTTACAGAAGCACTTAGAATTTCTCTTTAATTTACATACAGCAAAGAAGAAAATGATGTAGCTATCTGGGGCATGCATAAGCGCACCAATGTGCCTACCGTCCCTGTCCTATTGTTTCTTTTATATATATTTTTATTTTTCGTATATGTATCCATGTATTCGTAACTATGTTTTTACTTATACCTATTATCTTATAAGCAATTGACAAATAAAATAAATAAATAAATAAATAAAGTCTAAGCTGTGTTTTTCAAATTTGGCAACTTGAAGATGTCTGGACTTTAATTTCCAGAATTCCTCAGCTACCATGCTAGTTGCCAGCTTTGAAAAAGCATTGGTTTAAATAAACAATGATTCCACATGTTTTCTGGGGAATTATTGGTACTGTATAACAGCGCAAAGTCAACTGTATGACAACAATGCAACAGTTAACCTCACATCTTGAAAAGAGACGTCCTTAGCAAATGGTGGAATAAAAAAAAACGTTTTCTGTCTTTTTGCAAATATTCTTCAAGTACCATACTCTCCATGCTGATGCTGTTCAGCTATATTGGTATTGTTTCTAAGCTCTCAGAAAGCACAACCAGTGTCTGGCTCAACAGACATGGAGGGTGCTAGGTTGGGGAAATTGGCTATTTCCTGGAGCCCTAAACTGTATCAGCCGTAGATCATCTGTATGAAAAAGAGAAAAGGGAAGAAGAGGAGGATAATAATTTGCAATGGAAAATTGGCAGTCAGAGGAAAAGAGTAAATTCCTAAAATTGTTTACTTTTAAAAAAATGCATCTGGATAATTTCAAATCTATTTCAGATAGCTTTACAAATTGTTGTCTACTAGATGGACTTGGTGTTGGATAAACATTAAGAACCTGTGTTTCGTTAAAGTGCTTGAACAAATAAAATAATTTACTGAACAATTAACAGGAGAAGGAGGAAGAAATACAAGCCACTGACTTTTTAAAAATGTCGAGAACAGTCTGATTAGTAATATGGGATTATAATGAATTTGGACGAGACAATATGTTAAATATAATTACTTTTAATTTAGGACAAAATAATGGAAGGAACGAATTTCTGTGTGTGGCGGGGGGAGAGGAAGGAAAGAAGGATGGATGGATGGAAGGAAGGAAGGAAGGAAGGAAAGAAAGAAAGAAAGAAAGAATGAAAGAATATTCAGGGTCCATAAGCAGACTGGAGAATATGTAGCTTCAGCTGCTAGATTTTCCCCATGAATTAAAATATATATGTACAATTAATATACTATAATGCACTGATAGAACAGAACATTGCTAGTTCAAGGTTGAATTGTGGGTTCCACTTTGCAAAATCTGAAGAATTACATTTTGCATATAACCTGATAAGTACACTTTATGTGAATGTATTTTGTTTTTGAAACAGAGCGACCGATGCAATATTACCAAAAGCCCTCCTTCCCTGCCTGCCTGCCTGCCTGCCTCTCTCTCTCTCTCTCTCTCTCCTGTCTGTCTGTCTGTCTGTCTGTCTATTTCTGGTGTCTTAGGTGATTTTCAAAATCACCCTACCAAATGATAAATTCCTTGTTCATAAGATGACCTTCTCACCTCACAAGATCCATTCCTAGGAGAGCTTCAGTTTCAGAGGCTGCTTCTCTGGCTAGCACAGCTTCATTAGCAATGAAGACTCCATGTTCATTGGCTCCCATTTCAGCCCCCCAGAGCCAGGAAGGTCTGCTCAGTGCAACAGCATTTGTCTTAGGTACTTGGTCTATTTCAATGTATGTGCACTGTACAGAAAAAAGGAGATAATTTTTTATCTGACCTGTATTACTTTATAAGTGATTCAAGGCAGCAAATTTTCATTTTGCTTCGTCTTCCTCCTCTTTTTCCCTGCAACAGCAAGCCTATGAAGTGTGTTTCCTTGAAAGGCCCAAAGTCAGCCAGATGGTTTTTATGCCTAAACAGGACTAAATTTCCAAATTTCTCCAAATTTCCAGGCCAGTAGTTTACTAGATCAAATTGGCATTCAATTGAATCAGATTAGATTTAACTGCACAAAAACTATTATTATCCTATAGCGATATACAGAGTTTTAGATTCTGAATTAAAAAAGGAGACTTTTGAACATATATTGTGAGTTTTTAATTGTGGACTTCTAATGTAGGGTGTCACTGTGTATGACTTGGGTGGTTGTATAAATGTAAAGTGCCTATTTTCAAATTCTTACATAAAACAGGCCTTGGCTTAAGACATCACAGTTTAAAGGGTATCTGTGTATACTCCAAAGGACCTTTTGGTCTTACAGTCTGAAGCACAGTACAGATCTATTGAGTCACTGCACAACCTAAATATTTGAGATACTTTCTCAGGCAGGCTATTCAAAGTACTACCCACAGAGGTAAGAAGCAGTCATTTTATATATGGTTTATAAATATATAAATGGTTTAACATAATACTCAAACCCAAATTAAAAAGAATGTACAATGTTTTCATACAGTCAGAAAAAGACAGTTTTTTAATATTTTAAAAACAAATGTATTACAAAACGTAACACAAAATATTAGTATTAGCACCACTGATGGAAGAGTAATAAGTTGTTGAAAATGATTTGATGGAACATAATCAATCTAGATGAAGGAAATTGGTTTGTCATGGCACCCTTTTTATTATTTCTCAGTCTTCATTTTAAAATGCTTATGTTCATTTAAGATTTTGGACTAGACTATATATAATTTTTATCTTAGTAACCACTAAAGCATTCAGGTTTGCACAACATTCCTAATAAATTATAAATTATAAAATAATTTATAACCCTCAACCTACAATGTCCAAAATTGCCAGCTACAATGACTAAATTCTAGAAGTTGTTGTCTGAACATCATGTGTGAAACCAGATTAGAGAAGGCATTGTACTGTAATTTATTATCTTATTACAATTCAGCATGAACTATATAAGCAGCCTTAAAGAGTTATATATGAGAAGCTAGGTGACTTATGCCTGCAATCTTTTTTAAAGATTTCAGATGCATTCATGGCCTCAACACATCCAGAATTATAAATGTAATAATTTCTGATGTGTGGATGTATTATAATAATGAATGCATTATTATAATATTTATAATAAAATCTGGATAGCTGAGTCTATAAACTCAATGCTAAAGAACCAAACATCTTTATGAATACCCTTTTTAAAAAGGTACTAAAATTGACCATCTGGGACAAATGAATTTATCTAATCACATTCCTTAGGATCCAACAGCCATATAAATTCATGCTACTAAAATACTTATGGTGTTTTTCTGCAGATTTAAACAGAAGATTTAAATATATTACAATCTGTCTTTGGAAAATAGGAATATCGCTGTTGTGGTGAAAATATTGATCTTTGATAAAGAAGATCTGTTAACCTCTGTTAACTATATAAACATAACCAATTGTGGACAGACAATTCGAAGGAAGGAAGCAAAAGAAAAAAATATTTTAAGATGTTCTATAAGTGTTCCAACGATTTTCAAAAATATTTTGCCAGAACCTCAAATATGTTTATTTACCTCAACTTTACATCCTGGATCATAAGTAGCAGCAGCAAAATAAACTACCTCCTGAACTTCATCACGAGGACGTGCAGAATTTTTTCCAACTATTGCATGGCCATCTTTAGTAGTTGGTGGAAATGCAACAAAACAGTAACTAGGAGGTACCACATCCATCCTAAAACATAAAAGTTAGAAGTATATATTGAAAATATGAACTTGCCTTATTTCAGGATTAGAACTTATAGCTAGAACTGGTTGCAGAAATTCAGGTGCAGGATTTTTTTGTTATTTAAAATAATTTATTTTTAACAACATCATATGACCTTACACTAACCATAATTGCTTGGATGGATATGAGACTAATTACTATTTTCTAGCTTTAAAAGGAGTTAGCATTTGAAAACTGAGGGCACAATTCAGTTTTATTATTATTTTGAGTCATTATGCATGCCTTGATAATTTATTCCAAGATAAAATACTGTATCACTTTTGATGCATGTCATATGAAACAAGACAATGGCCAGAAAACAAACTCTCATTCCTTTAAAACTAATGAAGTGACAACACAAGAAATTTTTTCATTGTCCACAGCAAGATGCTCTTGTATGTATGATGTATATTAATTTCAAGGGCAATTGACTGTATACAGTAATGCTATTTTTTCCACTATGGAAAAAAATTGTTCAGCAAATGCCTTTGTCAATACTATGACAAAATGCTTAATATATCCAGTATGCTGAAATATAATTTTGATTAATATGAAAGTGTATTACTCTTGATCAACTCACTCTGAAAAGATAAACCCCCAATGGAGTTTGTATTTAAAGTTGTTTTCAAGAATGGAATGGATGGGGATTGGTGCTAAACTCAATCTGAATTAAGGACCTACTACTGCAAGAAATGAACAAAATTTGTTTTCATTTTTCCTTCTCTAAATTCTACCTGTAAATCCAAAGCTGATTTTCACAGTCTTTCAAGAAATCCAGGGATATGTAAAAGGTATGTTACATGAAACTGGGATAGCTGGCAAATCTCCAACTCCTGCTTAATTCTTGGAGTACAGCTGTTACCATAGGTTTTAAATATCTTATTAAGACTGATTTTCAAGCAGAATTTCTTTGTAGTTGAGTTTTATTTTAAGATAAGGAAGTGCCAGACTTATAAACTTTTTGCATACATTTATAGCACTAGAATTAGGCCACCACACTGTGTAATGGTTCACACTGAAACAAACAAGTAAAAGAAGATGGAGGAGTTGTCTGCCAATTAGCCTTTGTTTCAAATGGGTCAGCCATCAACTTTGGGTGCAAATACTGTCACTAGGAAACAGCCTCTAGAAAGCCTCAAGGAGTGTGGGAAAATCAGGCTGGCTTTGCAATTTCACTGAACTGAAAAAAATAGAGGTTGCTAGTTTTTTCTGACTTATTACCTTTGATTCCATGAAAAATGCTCAGGATGCTTCCATTTGTCTGTCACAGGTTGGGGAATTCAGCTTAATTGAATTGGTGGCCTGCTTTCCTTCAGTGCTGATCATGAACCTTTTTTAGCATTTCTTCAAAAGTTCAAATCTAACAGCCTATGTTTTTCAGGCAACCATTTCTAGGGGATCCCACTCCTCCCACTCCCCATTTTTTTCTTGCTTTTAAATCAACAAAAGCAGACAGGTAGGAGCATGTATTGAACAGTATAAATAAGCTCAATGAAAAAAATAAATAGCATCCTCCTCCATTATGTATTATCTTTCAGGAAAAATACCAATATAAAACTATGATAGGGATAGTGTTTCTTTGTTAAATATATTTTTAAAAGATGGCTATAGGTTTCCTGGCTTCTTTACATAGTACTCCAAAACAGGTTTCCCAATTAATTTATGAGGTACATGCAGTATGATTGTCAAATTGTCCAATCCTACTTCATCATAAGAATACCAGTCTTCTAGAATTTCTATACCCATAACTGCAGTACTCTTAGTAGTTGCACAGAAGCAATTCTGACTGGCTGAAAAAAAAACCTACATTATCTAATACCCTCCCTCTCTCACCTTTATATGCATCAATGCCACACCTTAGCTGTGAAACTCCTGATTAAAGGCCAACATCCTGCCCTCTGGTAGCTTTTTATCACCTACATATTTTCCTAAGTTATAAAGCATTAATTTACAAAGTGTAGATTTTATTAGAATATATTATCTGTCTGCTTTTATTTGATTGATTGATTGAAAGGTATTAAATGCATCTTCATGCCGACTGTGAGTACATTGGGAAAAACTGAATAGGTTTAGCAGCATGAACAGCAACATGTAAAGACAATCTTTCATTTCTATAACTCTAGACTGTGAAAGCCATTAAGGATCTCAGGATGATATCTTCATCACTAAATGTACAGCATATTCTTAACGATCATACAAGAAAGTTACCAGCTACTAGCTATCTTAAGTTATCTTAAATGATACACTAGTTATCTCTAACTGTCATAAATATGGGTCAGTTGCCAAATGTCTGAATTTAGATCACATATCTGTCAGGATGCTGCAACAGTTGTAAGTATGAACAAGAGTGATAAGTCACTTTTTTCAGTGGAATTGTAATTTTGAATGGTCACTAAATGAATTGTGGTAAGTCAAGGACTACCTGTATTGAAGCTTTATGCATTTCAGTTGACAAATTGTTCCTTTTAGCAGATGTTCAAAACTTGTTTTCCTCCATTGGACTGGAGAAGGATAGATCCTGCTGGCAATATCATTGTCTCTCCCCAGTACAGCTCCTCCCTTGCTTCCACCCATTCTTTGGTACCCTTGGGTGGATAGAGATCCCAACCAGCCATATGCAAAAGCATTTTGAAGGAATATTCCCTACATCTTTCCTGCAACACTTATTGATTTGGGATATTCCAGAGAAGTGGGGGATAGACAGGGAATTTTTACAGCTTCCCCTTGTATCCAGGTGATTGGAAGGATTCAGAGGTGGTATTCGGCAGGTTCTGACCAGTTCTGGAGAACCGGTAGCAGAAATTTTGAGTAGTTTGGAGAACTGGCAAGTACCACCTCTGACTGGCCCCACCCCCATCTATGTGCTGCCTCTCGAGTCCCAGCTGATTGGCTGGTCTTGTTTTGTTGCCCTGTACAGGAGAATGGAGCTGGAAAGCAGATTAGTGGGGTAGGGAGGGAATGGAGATTTTGCAATAACCTTCCCCTGGAGTGGAGAGGGAATGGGGATTCTGAAGTATCCTTCCCCTGCCACACCCACCAAGCCACACCATGCCCACCAAGTCCACAGAACCAATAGTAAACAATTTTGAATCCCACCACTGGAAGGATTGTCTTATTAATGAAATGAAGAAATGATGAGTGGCTTATTTTAATCAATCCTCTGATGAAACTTTTCCTTTTTTGCCTACTTTACATAAATGAAATGAGGTAGTTCCATGTTCCATACTCCAGTGCCCTTCTTTGCATTCATAGGTTATTTCCAGTGATGTCCCACTTGCTATCATCATTCCCTTAAAGCACCTATTGATTTGGAATATTTGGGACCAGGAGGGAAATTGTTAAGAGTTATGACAATTTCTCCTTCTAGCCAGGTCACAAGAGGAAAAGAGAAATAATAAAGTGCTTTTTCCCTGAATTTGACTATAGTATGCCAATTTTCTCTTCTAGTTTAAGTGACAGTAGAACATGAAATGGGTTTTCTCAACTGGCCCACTATTAAAATGTTCCTCTGAGCAAGCAGCTCCAGCACTGAACAGGGGATTTGTATCAAGGACCCCTAAAGTCCTTTTAGGATTTTATATGTTGGAGTTGTTTGATCATGCAAATTAAAACCATATTCCCTCAAAGACCTGCTCACAGAAAAGGAAGTGATTTGTTTCCAGGCATGGATGGGAAAACTAAAGAAGCAGGAAATTTCACCATTCAAAAGATGAAGTAACTGCCATCCAGACAGACCACCTTGCCAACACTGTTGGTATAGTTTTAAATTTAGAACAACAAATTCTTAACCTGGATTCATTCCAAGTATCAGCATAAGAAGTAACAGCTTGAGGCTGTCAGGCCTTTATACACATCAAATACAGTATTTCCTAAGACATAGTGTTATGTCACTCAGAAGCTGAACACAAAAGGAAATGCCCCAGTGTCATGCTCCTGTCAGAATCTGATTCAGAGGGGGCCGAGCAGCTGACAGGGAGTGGGAGTGTGGCTCCGTTGGCTGTGGAAGAAACTGGGGAAGGGCAAAGGCTGGCTGGGCAGAGCAGGGGAGAGGTAGACCAAGGGAGATGGAATTCAGAGGAAGATCCAGGCCCACCCTGTCTTCATCCTAGGGCACCCAGGGAGGAATGGAGAAGGGAGCAACATGAGTTGTGTGGCTTACAAGGGAGGAAAGGGCCCTGATTCCCTTCATTAGCTGCAGCTGGGAAGAAAGTGTTTAAAAAGGGTAGCTGGGCAAAACAAGGTTGTTGGGAGCAAATTGTGAATTATCTGGTATCGTCAAGGCTTATCTGGGCTCCTGGCATCTTCCCAATTGTGTGTGTTTTGTTGGGCTTTCAAGTATACAATTCCTTCTCCTGCCCTGTCAAGTTAATTACTGCAGCGTGGTTTGTGTGGAGTTTTATTTACAGTTTGTATGTACTTTGTTTTTGGACTGAATTTCCTCCACTGAAAGACTGTTCTTGGGAGAGTTTTTTCTCCAGCCGAAGGTAATCTGGATACTGGGGGCAAAGTTGGAGGTATTAAAGGGGCATTCCTTGCTTATTTGACTGTATTGCCTTTGTGCCAGGCCCCGGGTCATCACACCCACACTGTCCAGAAATTTTGGAACTGTATATTTGATACATTTTCAAGAGAACACTTTGTATCCTTAAAAAGCTGCAGCTGGTTGTAAAAGAATTGTTGCTGAATATAACTGAATAGTTATATATTTTTCAATGGTTTGAAAAGCACTGAACATTTGCTTTAAAGGTCTTTATCTTATGGGTATCTATTACATTTCAGTGTTCCAAAAAAACAGAAAATAGTCAAGTGATATATGTAATCATTAGGGCAACAATTCCAAAGTTATTCAGAATTAATAATCTAATAATAGTAATAATAATAATCATCCTGTAAGAAAGGCAGGAAGGAAACATTCTGGTGTTGCTTACAGAAACTGCCTCTCCGTTAATCCTTATTACATTCTGGGCAGGACTAGATTTCCTGTCTCAGGAATCACTCTGGAGTTTTTCCCTCCTCCTTTGCTGGCACTTTGCTTGTGTGGAGTGACCATTCAAAGTTACAAAGGCACTGAAAAAAGTTTTTCACACTTACAACTTATGACCACCAAGCCATGTCCACCCAGTCACATGACTACCTAAGCCATGCCCACCACCTAAGCCACACCCACAGAACCGGTTGTAAAAAAAAATTGAATCCCATCCCTGCCTAGGATGTATCAACCATCAGCATCACTAAATGATATTTTGATACATTTTTTAATGTTCCATTGACTGAGTTGCATGTTTAATGAATAAAAGAGATAATAATAATATCAAAATATTCTGTAAAAAATAAAGAGATCCTTGTCTATAATGACATAGTTTGGGATTTGTACTTCTATATTTCAAAATTTCTATGTATTATTTATGCAGTAACCTCTTCCATCCTTTACCCCATCATTTTGTATGACATTTCAAAAAAAGGCATACCCATCTTCATTCACTATTATACACAAGAATCCAGTTTAATAAGGGATAGAGAATGGAATGGGGAGGATGGGATGGGGTGGAGTAGGATGGAATGGAATAGAATAGCATAGAATAGCATAGAATAGAAATCTGAAAGTTTTGTAGACGCTTGGCCAATCTTAGCTTTCTTAGCATCACTATCAAAATATCACATCCAAGTGACTTTTTACTGATTTTTTTTTCAAAATGGGACATTGAGATGAGCAAAAATAATGCAACATATGACACTCTTTTTCCTCTCAAAATATTTATTATTTTAATAAATATTTGATTATTTATTATAATTTATTATCATCTGCAATCCAGCAGATTTAGAAGAGAATCAGGAATCAAGATTATTAATCTGTCACAATATGATTACACATTATTATTGGACATCTGTGAATGCTATTATTTGACTATTTAGAAAAGCAATATTTCTCTTTCCATACTCCCAATGCTTCATTAAGGATTTTCCATATTGGATTAGATCAACGACCCAAGCAAGGGCCAGAATCTGTACCTGCAGATCAGGAATTGATACAGGGATTATACTTGGGCTTATGTGTGCTTTGTTACTAACCTAGGACCCCACCCAAGAATGGCCAGAGATCTTGCATAGATAGAAGAAATAGGAAAACACAGTTAAAATCTTAGATCTCATGGTGATCTATGACTGTAACAATCATTTACTTGATCAAATGTTATCTATAATACAAATAAAAAGCACGGCTACAAATATATTACAAAAGAAAAAAGCTTTGCAAATATTTGCCTACAAATATCATTGGGACATCCTTCAGTCAGGGATATACAAGACTTGCACAACAGAATAAATTATTTTAAATAAACATTGATATAGATAAGCAATATTCTGGACACATAACCCAATTCAAGTACAAAAACCTTGAGGAAAAAATGCTTTTAGCGGGGCTAATCAGTTATTAAATAACATATTCAAGATTGAAATCTTTAATCTACATTTGCATTCATTATATATACCAGCAGCTAAAGCAAAGATTGCATCTTAAAATACAAAAGCTTGGCTTTGAAGAATTACTGAATTAATGTCATAATGGTAATTTAACAATTGTGTTTTCTGAGACTGTTTAGCACATTGTTTTTCAGGTCATGAGCCAGCACTTTATTGCTCATAATTTTATACTGCATCTAGCAGTTTGCAAATTGCAGCAAAGATTCTTGTTTCAATCTGTCTCTCACTATTATTACTATTATTTAAAGGCAGCCAACTGAGACAGTCCTGTAAAAATTGTCCAGATGATGTACATATCCATATCCTTCAGATTAGACACACATACACACTAAGCAGTAGTCATATTACACAAATTTAGTCTCCTTAAAGCTACATCATACTTGTAAATGAAAAAGAGAGATAGAACTCATTTAACACTATGTGTGATGAATGAACTGATTCTGGTTCCATCAGCTGTCAAAATCAGCTAGATATCTAACGTCATAATTAAATGGGCTACAGTATCTCTTATTTCAATATATCCACTGTTCCTGTGAATTATACACAATATATAATTTATTCTAGTTACAAGTAATCCCTAAAGAGCATGATGGATTGGTTTGTGGGGGGTTGGGGGGGCTATTATTCTTTTTATCAAATTAGTGCATTCTAGATGTGTAAAAACTACAATAATTAGAAGCTCAGCCAAATGGAACCAAAACTGGAGGATAATAATGGGAGTTGTCATTCCAACATATCTAGGCTGGACCAGGCTGGAAAAGGCCTGTAAAGCTTCAGTGAATCAAATGTTATATTCCTCACAGTATACTGTGGGACATAATGTGATCTGATATTTGGGTGACAGGAAAAGATTTCCATGCATAGTCATACAGATCACATTAAACCATGATTTGTTTGACCCTGGTTTAGTACCTTAAGAAAAACTGTGGGGGTTGGTCCATTAAACCATACAGCACGGTATTCAGACCCAAATCGGTGAGTTCTGACAACATGCCAAGCCAAATTAAAACTATTTAGCCCAATGCCTGAACCCAACCTAATACTTGCTCTGATCGGTGATGAGCTACAACATCACCTCAAATGGGTCAATGCACTGAAATACCCACTGTGGACCACAGACCATTGGCCAAAAGCTTTTAAAATCACTTTTTGCTGGTGACCATCCTCTTGCAAAAATAATCACCTCCTGTGGAGGCATCACTCTCCTAAAAGCTCTGAAGCTCTTTCTGATCCTCCTGATTTCTTTCTAGTAAAAACATCCATAAGGAAGAGAAGAGTGGAAAGGCAATTGTGATATCGCAGCCTTCTTGTTCTCCCCACGGATCCGGCTGCAAAAGAGAGGAGAGAAGACTTGCGAGACTCCCTGAGGCGATTTAGACTGGTGCTGACTGCACATCATCCTAAGGCGCTCCGCCGCTCGGAGCCTGAAGGGCTGAAAGACAAGCCGAGCTAAAAGCGTTCACAGGTGATGCGCAGCAGCGGACGTGCCCTTGATGCCCAGCTGGCATCGCAGAGCATCCTTCCCCCACCCCCTTTCGGCAAGGAAGGAGGCGAGACTCACCTCTCGAGCCACCTTCGAGACGCTTCCCAGTGGATCTTCCTCCGCCGGCGGCTGCTTCTCTTTTTGCGGACGCCAGGGGGAAAGAGGCTGGCTCCAGCTAACAGCCGCACAGGAGAGAGAAGGAGGGACGACGGACGTCAGCGACTGCTCCGCCACCTCATCGCTTGGCGGCGCCGCCTTTGTCGCAGCAGCTGACGCTCGTCTTCCCTGCGCTGGGTTCAGACGGCGGGGCTGCGGCGGCGAGACTAGGGCGGGCGACAGAGGGAGGAGGGGATTAAAGCTCACTCTGCCACGCAGCGGCGGAGGGGGTACCTAGGAAACATCGGGCTCGCCCAGGGTGCAGAAGCACCGCCCTTCTAAGTGACATTTCAAATCAAGTTGCTAAGTAGGAGGGAAAGGTAGAGATGGCAGCATTATTTCTCTCTCTTTCCTGGACCCTCGGAGGGAAGGTTCGGGAAAGCTGGGGTTGATGTTAGTGATTTGTCTAAAGCCCGATTTGTTTTGTTGATTTTGTTGTGTATCAGATTATTGTAGTCTGGACTGCCTGTCATATTTTTTAGTTTTTTTTTTAGTTTTGTATCCTACCAGAGCAAAATAAATAAATAATTAATATTAACAAAATAATCTGAAGAATTATAGTGATTGTGATGGGAGGGGTGAAACAAATATATTGGAAGAAGCAAATATGTTAAGTTGGAGGTTCTGGAGTGGGCTATTTCATAGTTCCATATTAGGCTTACACCGCGCTGAGGTTGAGACAGATCTGTATCCCCATCACAAAATTTAAACCCTTATTGCTATGCTGCAAGATTACCTAGCAAAAAAAAAAAAAAGGGCAGACATTAGAATGATCAGCAGGATATGGTGGAAAATACTTGATTGGTTGGTCAAATGCTGTATTATTTAGAAATATGAAATCTTTCTGTTACAGTGAATTTCATGTGCTGCTCTCTTTTCAGCTAGTTACACTCTTTTCTAAGATGTTCGTTCCATTTTTAATTACATTTTCAGACTACTCAGGCTGTTCTGTGTTTATTGAGTGAGTTTGAAGGATTTTCATATAGTGTTTTTGAGATTCCCTAAACTTAACAGATAAAAGATAATCAGAGTTGGAAGGGATCTTGTAGGTCATCTAGTCCAACCCCCCGCCCAAGCGGGAGACCCTACACCATTTCTGACAATTGGCAGTCCAATCTCTTCTTGAAAGTCTCAAGTGATGGTGCTCCCACAACTTCCCAGGGCAAGCTGTTCCATTGGTTGATTGTTTTCACTGTCAGAAAGTTTCTCCTTGTTTCCAGGTTAAATCTCTCCTTGTTCAGTTTCCATCCATTATTCCTTGTCTGGCCTACAGGCGCTTTAGAAAATAGCTTGACCCCTTCCTCCCTATGGCAGCCCCTCAGATATTGGAAGACCACTATCATGTCTCCCCTGGTCCTTCTCTTTACTAGACTAGCCAAGCCCAGTTTCTGCAACTGTTCGTTGTATGTTTTAGCCTCCAGTCCCCTAATCATCCGGGTTGCTCTTCTCTGAATTTTTTCTAGAGTCTCAACATCTTTTTTATAATGTGGTGTTATAAAACCACATCTTCAGGGCCTTCTTGAAAAATAAGCAAGGGCAGTAATACAGGTAGTCCTTGACTTACAACAGTTAGTTCAAAGTTACAACAGCACTGGAAAATAAAGTGACTTATAACCATTTTTCACATTTATGAGAGTTGCAGCATCCCCATGGTTATGTTACTTACATTCATATGCTTGACAACTGGTTCATATTTATGATGGTTGCAATGTCTCAGGATCATGCAACCCTTTTGTGACTTTCTGATAAGCAAAATCAATGGGAAAGCTAGATTCACTTAACAACTGTGTTACTAACATAACTGCAGCAGTTCACTTAACAAGTGTGGCAAGAAAAGTTGTAAAATGGAGCAAAACTCACTCAACAAATTTCTCACTTTGCACCATAAAGTTGGGCTAAATTGTGGTCATAAGTTGAGGACTACCTGTATTCCATAGAAAGAAGCTGTCAGCAAGGAGGCCCTTTTTCTTGTTCTTACCAATTGTATTTTCTTGATGGATGGAGACTGCAAAATATGGGCTTTCTAAGTAGGTTTTTAAGGTGATAACCAGCACCTTGAATTGCACCTGAAGCAAATCGGCAACCAATTCAGCTCCTACAAAAGTGCAAAATGAGAAGTGCAAATCTAGGCTTGTACAAAACTGTATTTTGAACCAACTGAAGCTTCCAGACAACTCTTCAAAGACAGTCTACGTAGACATTATAATAAATTAAATTATCTGACATAGTCAAAAGACAAAGGAAAGCCATCAGCAAGTGACTTTATTTTGTTTCAAAATGACCGGCTTATTTCAGTGTAATACTTGTTTTACAGCTGTTTTTCGCAGTACTCTTTTCAAACTTGGATACTGTCCTTTTTGTAAAAAAATTACCAGTCTACATGGACAGATTACCTATCTAGAATCTCAAATCTGTGCTCTCCAAGCAGAAATTAGGTGCCTGATCCAGCCATCTATTGAGCTGCCATGCTACCAGCCCCCACTACCACAAAGATCCTACAGGAAAAGGGCAGTATGGACAACCATGGGGTCTGGCAGGGTGAGAGCTGTGGGCCATAAATGCAAAGCTTTTGCTGTGTCCCAGCATAACAGATACACTGCCCTTGCTGACCTTAATAGGGACACTAAAGTGACAGGTCAAGGTAGTTGTGATAATGATAACTCAAGTAAGCTGGGGATCATGGTCCTAGAAGAAGAACTTACTTTGGAAAGGAGAAAGTGTGAATCAGGTATTACGCACCAGTCACACAAGAAGAGCAAGGCATCCACAAAGAGAAGCCACCTTCTGGTTGGGGACTCAGTTCTAAGGGATGTAAATTTAGGAAAGGATACTGAGGTTTTGAAAGAGGTCAGGTGTCTACCAGGTGCTACTGCCAGCAGAAGCGTATTCTTAAGATAGTCAAGAATGCCAGCAAGGACTGTGATGTTGATGCTATTATGCATCTTAGTACAAATGATCTGTCCCAGAAGGATGTACTTTTTGTTCAGAAAGACTTCTAGAGCTTGGGGTATGAACTTAGCAATATGGGCTGCAGGCTTATCTTTTCAGAGGTTCTATCAGTATACAAGGAACAAAAAGGGAAAGGGCAGCGTGTTGCAGAGTTTAATGTGTGGCTAAAGGAGTGGTGTAAAAGGGAAGGCTTTGGTTTTATTAGTCATGATGTCTGCAGCTGGTCTAATGAAAAACTGTACAAAAGAGATGGTTTGCATCCATCAAAGAAAGGGACTGAGTTACTTGGCATTAAATTCACAGATTTCCTGGAAAAACATTTAAACTGAACAGTGGGGACAGAGAATTAATGGATTCAGAACATTTCTGTCCCCAGCAACCTAAAACTAATAAGGATATCAGTGCATGCAAAATCGATGTTGTGTAGTTAAGATTATCAACCTTGATGCCAACCAAGCATTTTAATAGTGAGTGCCATACCATGTGCACTAATCAAACAGGAGGCAAGAAAGTAGGGGCAGGCAGGCACAACACAGGTTATGTAGACAGTAAACACAGTGTCAGACATAAAGATCTCAAGTGCCTATATACAAAACGCACAAAATCTGGGAAACAAACAGGGTGAACTTGAACTACGAATGCATGAAAGTAAATATGATATAGTTGGAATAACAGAAACTTGGTGGGAACATACAGGTAGGATACAAACTGTTCAAAAAACCAGACCCCATAAAAGACAAGGTGGAGTTGCACTGTATGTAAAGGACCACTATATTGCTACAGAAATGAATGAAACCAAAGATGAAAACCTCCTAGAATGCATATGGGTCAATATAAAAGAAAAAAAGAATGACATGGTCATAGGTGTATATTATAGGCCACCCAATCAAGCAGAAAATATAGGTGTCCTTTTTGCCAGCCAACTAACAAACATAAGCAGGAAGCACACAACAATATGGGAGACTTTAATTATCCTGATATCAATTGGAAAACTAATTCTGCACCAAGTGAGAAATCAAATAAGTTCCTAACCAACCTAGCTGACAACTTTGTTGTCCAAAAGGTAGAGGGTTTCATAGAGGGACAGCCATACTGGATTTAATTCTTACAAACAGAGAAGAAGTGATAGAGTTGAAACTGCAGGAATCTTGGGTGAGAGTGACCATGTCATACTAGAATTCAACATAACACAAACACAAGCAACAGAACATAATGACACCAGAGTCTTGGATTTTAAAAGAGCTGATTTCAATAAACTCAGAGAGAACTTGGGAAAGATTCCATGGATGAAAATCCTAAAGGGGAAAACAACTCAAGAATCTTGGGAAACTCTAAAAAGTACGATCATAGAAGCCCCGACCAGCACAATACCACTGAGAAAGAAAAACAAGAAATCCAAGAAGAAACCAGCATGGCTGCACAAAGATCTCTCTGGCAAATTGAAAGAAAAAAAAAAGGAAAAGTACAAATAATGGAAAAAAGGACATACAACTAAGGCAGAATATCAGCAGATAGCCAGAATCTGCAAAGACGAAGTCAGGATAGCAAAGGCTCAGAACGAACAAAGACTTGCAACAAAAGTCAAAGATAATAAAAAAGTTTCTTCCAACATATAAATAACAAGAAAAAAATCAAGGAAACAGTCGGTCTACTAAAGAAAGAAGATGGTAATGAAGTAACAGGCAACTGAGAAAAAGCAGAACCGCTTAACTCATTCTTCGCATCTGTCTACACGCAAAAAGAAACTATAGCTCAACCCAGCAAAAACATAACTGTAAAAGACAAACCAGAAATAAAAGTTAAAATAAGCAAAAAAATAGTAAGAGAACACCTATCTGATCTTGATGAAAACAAATCACCGGGGCCTGATAAATTACATCCCAGAGTTTTAAAGGAGGTGGCAGAAGTTCATCTCAGAACCACTGCACCATATCTTTCAAAAATTGTGGAGCACCAGGGAACTACCAGAGGACTGGAACAGAGCTGATGTGGTTCCTATCTTCAAAAAAGGAAAAAGAAAACAGACCCAGGAAACTATAGACTAATCAGCCTAACATCAATACCCGGGAAGATACTGGAAAAGGTAATAAAAAAAGATCTGCCAACATCTAGAAACAAGTAAAGTAATAACTAGCAGGCAGCACGGCTTTGTTAAGAACAGATCATGCCAAACCAATCTTACTTCATTCTTCAACAGTGACTAAATTAGTAGACCAGCAAAATACTGTGGACATAATATATTTAGATTTCAGCAGGGCATTTGACAAAATAGACAAAATAGACAAATGTGAAATAGATAGTACCACCACTAAATGGACTCGCAACTGGCTGGCAAACTGTACTCAATGAGTAGTCCTTAATGGGTCTAAGTCTACATGGACAGAAGTAAACAGTGGAGTGCCACAAGGTTCCGTCTTAGGCCCAGTACTCTTCAATATCTTAATTAACGACTTAGATGAGGGAATAGAAGGGGAACTTACCAAATTTGCAGATGATATTAAGCTGGCAGGAATAGCTAACAACCAAGAAGATAGGCTCAAGATCCAGATGGATCTTGACAGACTAAAACACTGGGCCATATCTAACAAAATGAAATTCAATGTAGAGAAAAGTAAAGTCCTACACTTAGGCAAGAAAAACCAAAAGCACACATATAGACTGGGTGAAACCAGACTCAATAGCAGTAACTATGAGAGGGATCTTGGAGTCTTAGTGGGCAACCAGTTAAATATGAGCCAGCAGTGTGTAGCAGCCGCCAAAAAAGCTAATGCAATCCTAAATTGTATTAACAGAGGGATACAATCTAGATCAAGGGAAGTATTAATACCACTCTATAAAGCTTTAGTAAGACCACACCTGGAGTACTGCATCCAGTTTTGTTCAGGGGACTCCAAACTGTCACGGAACAGATCAAGTTGCTAGTGTGATTATATCTGTTGCTGACATGGGGAAGAGGCTTTACTGGTGGGGTTTTACAGTATGTTATGGATTTTTAATGCTGTAAGTCACCCAGATTCAATTCCGAGAGTTAGATAGCTATGTAAATATGTTAAATAAATATATAAGTAAATAAAGTTCTTGCCCTAAGACCAAAGGCTGGTGATGAATGATAACATAATAGATATGTATTTCGGCACTTCTGCTTCTCTTTTTTTACACACTAATATTGGGTGTGTGTGTGGAATACTGGTAATTGCATAAAATTTTCAACAGCTTAAATCACAGAAACATCACATTCCTGTGTCTACTTTCAAGAAACTTACACCCAAATTAATAAGAATAATTATAGTCTACATCTTTGACTAGACAGGGAATTCAGCCTCACAAAGTCTGCCTTAAAGCACTATGATAACTATAGGATTCTGACTGGGTTCCCAGATAATGCTATGCCTTTTTTTAAATTTTTAAGCCATGACTTATTGAAGCTATGCTGGTTGAAAACACACCACAACTCTTCTGGTAGGCATACCATATTGACCACAGGAAGGTTTATAATATTAAAGAATCAACTTACTCAAGAATAAAAATAGCTTTGTATTTCCAAAACTAAGCCACAGAGGTATATTGTCTAGGTCAGGGATATCAAACTGGCAACCTACAGTGGATACGTCACATGCAGGCCACATCCACTCCAACTCCGCAAAAGGGTAAAAGGTCATGATATATCATCTGGCAACATGAGGTGGCAAGTTTGACATCCATGGTCTAAGTCATTCTCATTTAGCAACAGTTGTGTTATGACAATGATGAAAGAGTAATTTTACAGCTAAGTCTTGTATTCACAACCTTTACAGTTTTGTGAAGCAAAAGAAAGCCAAAGTAAGATCATAAGCAGTTAGGATTTCACTTAGCAACTACTTACCGTATTTATCGGCGTATAACACGCACAGGCGTATAACACGCATCTTCATTTTAAGAGGGAAATTTCAGGAAAAAAATAAGGGTAGCTCAGAACTTTTTTTTTATTAATATTATTACCACATATAAGGTAAATAATGTAAAAGGACAGTAAAAGCAACTGTTTTAACAAAAGAAACTTGGATATTTTGTTTTTACAAAAGTTTACTCAGAAATCACTATCTGGGAAACCAAGAAACTCTTCATCTTCACTGCTATCTTCAAAATCGCAATGAACACTGCTGCTTTCACTGCTACTATCTTCATAAATCAGCTCATCTTCTTCACCATCCAAAGCATTACTTATGCCACATTTCTTAAAAGATTTGATAACAATATCTTCTTTAACTGCGTCCCACGAAGTCTTTATCCACTGACAAACTTTTGAAATGCCAGGTCTTTTCATTCGCCCAGAATTCGTAATTTCATGTTGGTTTTCATCACACATGTATTTATTCCATTCTTCACGCATTAAGGCTTTGAAGGGCTTGTTAATGCAAACATCCAATGGCTGCAATTGTGATTTAAGTCCTCCTGGAATGACAGCTATTTCTGTTTTGCATATTTGAAATTCTCTCTTTGTTGGTTCTGTAAGATGAGATCTGAATGAGTCCAGTACTAACAAGGATGGCTTCTTTAACAAAGCACCTGGGCGCTTCTCCCACACATTTCTAATCCAAAGCTTCATGCCTTCTTCATCCATCCAACCTTTGGGATGAACATGCACCTGTATGCCACTTGGAATTTTCTCCTTAGGCAAAGTTTTCCTTTTAAAAATGACCAATGGTGGCAGCTTGTTTCCATCTGCAGTGACAGCAAGGACCACGGTATAATGATTTTTTTCATGCCCTGAAGTTTTAATTGTTACTGTCTTGGCACCTCTTCCTTCCACAGTTTTGTTTGAAGGAACATCGAAGGTGAGTGGTACTTCATCCATGTTGCCTATTTGACCAATTTCAAAAATTTTTCTTTTCCTTTGTTTGATAATAAACTTATGAAAATGTATTATCTTCTCTTCATAATCATCCGGCATACGCTGGGCAATCCTGGTTCTTGTTCGCATCCGAAGCTCATGCCTCTTCATGAATCTTTGGCACCATGATGCTGTTCCTTTGAAATCATGTATTTGCAACTCTTTGCTGATTTTCACTGCTTGAATAATGATCATTTTTGTTGATAAAGCAATACCAGCTTTTCTATGATTTACTACAAATTCCTTCACCTGTTCTTCTAATTTTGGCCATTTAACAATACCGCTGCGAAAATTGCATTTTGTTTTTGATAATGTCTTGAGTTTTTCTTCCATTTTTCGCCACTCTCGTATTGTGCATTCTGTTGGTGGCTCTCCAAAATGCCTTGCTGCAACCCTATTTCCGTGTTGTTTGGCATATTCCACAACCTTCAACTTGAAAGCAGCTGTATATGCTCCACGCTTTTGTTTTAAATCCATTAGGGATACCAGTAGTAGGGAAATACCGTAAATACGGTTATGAATGCAGTTTTTTTCAGCGTCAAAATGTCAGGATGAGTCACACTGCAGTGGTATACTTTTTACCTAAGTTTAAATTAAAAAAAAGAGTAAGGTACCGTAGTATCAGGGGGGTGTAAATTTGCATTCTGTACAACGCCAATCATAAGTAGTGAGGCATTTGCCAAATGTCAGTATTTCTTTGCCCCCACCCCACCTCACCTCCATCTCTTCCCTCACCTCACCTCCATCTCTTCCCCCACCTCACCTCACCTCCATCTCTTCCCCCACCCCACCTCACCTCCCTCAATCCCTCCCCCTCCCCTCCCCAAAGAAAGGGTCTCCACTTACCATATTCATCAGCTGCCAGCGGCTGTGATAATATGCGGCGGGCGCAGCGCTGACATCACGTCACGACGCTGCGCCGCCGCTAGGCACTATTGGGAACGGGATCCCTTAAAGAGGATTCCGCTCCCTGGACATCGGCGTATAACACGCATACATCATTTGCCCCCTATTTTCAGGGGGAAAAAGTGCGTGTTATACGCCGATAAATACGGTAACTATGTTGCTAGTAAACAAGACCATCTGTAAAACTCAATCATCTTGCCAGAGCTGTTTAATTCCAATCTACAACAGAGTTACACTTACAGCAAAAGATTACAGAAGTAAAAGTCCCATTTGGGAAATCTAAACTCCTTATATAATGTAAGGAAAGAACTCAGTAATCAAAATCCATGTCAACATGATGGGCCTAGTTCCCATAAGGGAGGCCTGCTCTTTTGTTATACAAGCCTGATTGTTTGGATCTTAACTCACAGACAACAGACACTAAGCAGATTGCCTACTGTTAAAGTAATACCCTAACCCTGTGATGTCGAACCTATGGCACGCATGCCACAGGTGGCACGCAGAGCCATTTGTGCAGGCATGCGAGCCCCAGCCAAACTTACCTGCACTGCACTGCACACGAGTGCATCTCCCAGCTGATTTTCGGCTTGCTTGAGGCCTTTTTCAGCCTCCCAGAGGCTCGAGGGCAGTTTCTGCAGGCTTTGGAGGCCAAAAACCAGTCCTGTTTCATCACTTCCTGTATTTCCAGAAATATCGGAAGTGATGAAACAAGCCCATTTTTTGGCCTCCAAAGGTGCAGAGGCTTCCCTTGAGCCTCTGGGAGGCCGAAAAATGCCTCAAAAGGGCCGAAAATCAGTTGGGAGGCACGTGCATGCACAGTGCAGGTAAAGGGGTGCATGTGCAGGGGGCTTGGGAGTCCATGCGCATTGCCTTCTAGGTGCTGGTAGCGCAATTTTTGGCATAGGACTCCAAAAAGGTTAGCCTCCACTGCCCTAACCCTAACCCTATAATTCAAAAGAACTATATGTACTGTACTTAATTTATATAGAAGAGAAAAAAATCTTGCTAAGCTACAATTTTGAGATCTACTGGGTTTTAAGTAAATTTTGGGCAGAGCACTAGGACCCAAGAACCAACCTTAATCGCTTTCATTCTGTTGAATTGGGGAAAAGAAGGTGGTGGTTTCTTTAATAAAAACTACCATACAGTTTTAAGTTACTTATATGAGACACTTTCAGCAAAAAGCAATGTTTTATTTTTTTACAAAAAAAATGGCTGATAAAGCATCTTTGGTCCTGTATAAATTATACAATGAGATCTACTAGCAACATTGCAACAACTATCATTTAAAATATTAAGAGTTCTAAGAGCACAGAAATGAAATACTTGAACAACAGGTGTATTCTCAATAAATACATCAAATCAAATAACTATTTTCTGTAATATTCGTTTTTGGAAATGGTTTAATTCCATGTTCTTAAGCACATAATAAATGCTTCAATCTAAATAAAAGCCTTAAAATGTTTCAGTCCTACATTTAAACAACTGTATCATTTGGTATCAGAAGTATGTCTTGTAGAAAAATAGTTTAAAATTTATGCACACACTGATGAGTAACAGCTCCAAAACTTAAAAAAAACCCATTCATTTTGCAAACTATTGTTTTGTTCAAGTCATCTTTTTCAGTATGTTTCATAGCTCATCATGCTTATAAACAAATTCTCTTGCAGATATAAAGCCATCGTTGTCCTCATCTTCTTTATTAAATATGTCTTTAACCAAAGTATCATGGTGGCTTGCATTAACTGGAGCACCGTGTCTTTCAAATTCCATCTTCAAATACATTTTTACCTTTGAGACAAAGAAAAAAGATCAAAATTCAAAATCACAGATATGCATTTAAGAGCAGATAAGCACAGACTTCTAGAGAGAAGCAACTGTTATTGAGAGACTTTTTAGAGTACATTTTGTAGCTTCACATAAATATTATCCCTTTGTTAGCTGGCCAAAAGAGTAGGATGAGCATGATATAAAAGTAGATCCATATATATAAAATATAATCCAGGCCTATATATTTATTTATTTAAATTCTATGCTGCCCATCTTACCAGAAGGAACTCTGGGCAACTTACAGTTAAAATGTACTATAAATATTAAAACAATAAATAAGAATCAAAAATTTTAAATTCAATTAAACAAAATAAACTGGGATGGAAAGTGAGAGGGCAACATGCATACAGAAACTTTGGGGGTGGGATATTATCTATTCCACTAACCACTTCCAAACTGCCACATCCCAATTGGGACCACAAACTAGTTGGCATAACATGTCTTCAAGGACTTTTGGAAAGCAGAAACGGTGACTGCATAGCCAGTTCTTGATTCATTTAAACTGTCCCTCAAATAATATGTTGAATAACTGTGCAGCAGAATTCTGAAGGCAGGAGTAATTGTTCAATTCTAATCTAGCTCATCTTGGAATGAAAAATTTATTTATAGACACCATATTTTCATAAAACTTCAAGAGAAATGATAGCTTAGTTATCTTTTTCTATACACTGCAGAATACATTAACAAATTCACCTCTTCCTCAGATAGCTTCCAATCATCATTAAGATCCATTTCTTGAAAGGACTCATGAGATCTTGGTCCATTTCTAATTTCTAAAAGGTCAATGTGGAAGATCAGTGTGCTTTCAGGTGGGATTTTTCCTATTAAAGAAATATAAACAACAGATATATAAAATGGATATTACATTAAGCCTAATACTGAGAACGTAACACCTATTTTGTTACCTAAAGTTAACCAAAGTATTGAAAATTTACATAATGTCTAATTTAGAATGCAAATCCATGCATACTCAATTAGAAGTTAGTCTCACTGAACCTTTCAACGTATCACAATTACAGCTCTTACTGTTTAGCACACCTGAAGGCACCAGAATGGTGGACAAATCATATTATCTTATGGTAAGTACAGAAAGATATCTAGTCTTCTATAGTTTACAGTTCATCAAATGTACACATTTTCTGTTTGTAGCTCCACCCCATTTGGATTATATAAAGATAATTATTTTATGTGTTGTTTCTGCAATGTCAATTTTTCTAACATTGAGAATGGCCATACTCAGAAAAATGTATAGACATACACCAAGGTTAATATGAGGAGAAAGACTTGTAGTATTTCTGTTTGTCCTATAAAAGGTAAGTGTAAGAAAAGTAAAAGTGGGGACACAGAACTGACTTCAGTTCAAATTTATATTCTCTTCCCTACATTACTTCACACTTCTTATTTATAGCCTATGGGAATGAAGCCTAAGTTAAGGAGAAAGCCACTTTGTTGCTTGTAACATTCTATAATAGCCTGATAGTAACATACTATATAGTCTGATTCTTCTTTAGAAGTTTTAAACTGATGGTGACAAATTAAGGGGCAGAATGATTAGTAGTAGCAAGGCATGCTAAGAGATCTTGTAGCAGTTAGATATATGGGTGCACATGTTGTTGTAGTTGTTTCTGTAGTGGAGAAGCTGGAAAAATACCAGGACTGAAGGAGGAAGAGAGGAGATGGAAAGTAAAGGCCAAAGTACAGGCCACTAATGGTAGAAGCACTTGAGGCTGTGACTCTTAAGTTGGGAGAGTGGCTTCAACAGATTCCAACATCAGAACAATCTGTCTTGAAGGGTAGTGTTTTGAAAAGCTAAGATACTGAGTAAAACCCACAAACTCCCAGGGGTTCTGTGGAGAACCAAAAATTGAGGAAGACACCTACTACCCAAAGGATGAAACGAGAGTGTCTGTGTATCTGTGTAATGTTGTTTTGTTATAATGCATTGCATATGAACTAACAGTGTAGTCATACATAAGAAAATAACTCTCTTTATTTCAATGGAAATAATCAAGTTAAAAACATATCAAACTAATTTAAATTAGCCAAGAAATATCTTTGAATATATAATAGCATATATGTATGCAAAAATTAGTCCATAACCTCGATTAACCCTGATCAAATGTTTCACTGAATTCATAAGTGAATAGAAATTGATACAACTTTTTTATAATCCAAAGTTAAATGCAGTATCTCTCTATAACTCTTAATGCATAGTTTTTTTATATGGAATTATTTACAGGTTCAAAAAAAAAAAACATTAACTAGCAGAAGTAAAGGTTTGGAAGGTCTATTGGTCAGTACTTTATAGCATCTCCTTTGACAGAAATAACTGCTTCCAAAAGTCTCCCGTAGCCAATTAAGAATTTTTTTGGTCTTGCATTTGGATTCCCCACCACTGCCACCACCACTTTCTTACAGAACGCTTCTATCTCAAATGTCTGAGATTTCCCCAAGATATTCAGTATTACTCAAACTTTGGGCTATGGAGGCTATGTCAAAGTTTGTTTCTTTTTTAAAAGCATCTCATGATTGATTTGGAGATACGTTTCAAATGGTTGTTTTCCCAAAATATTTTGAATCTATAAACATAGACTAAGTAAGTATGTATTAAAAGATACAGAAAGATGCTGTGCTTTCCATGCAATTGTATTATGTAACCTGGGTAAAGAAATAAATATTGGTAGCATATATATATTATTATTATTATTATAATAAAATTATATTATAAATTATATTATTTTAATGAACCTGAAAGTATTACCTTTGCCTTCTTTTCCATAAGCTAGGGATGGAGGAATTGTTAATTTGCGTTTTTCACCTACACACATCTGTTTCAAACCTTTATCCCAGCCTTGGATAACTTCCTTTATACCAAGAGTAAACCATGTCGGTTGGCCATTATTATGCTTGTGACTGAAACAAATAAAACATTCACTTAGGACTCCCAGTGGAAAAACAAATTGTCTTGCTGGATCAGACCAAATATTTAGTATTTCAGTATCCCATTCATAAAGGCTAATGACAGGCTAATCAAATAGTCATCCTATTCTAATTCTTTCTATAATTCACATGGCAAATAGAATTATAGAATCTCATGAGTTATTTCCTAGGACAAGTTTTGAAAACTGAAGCTGAGGAATGTGAAGCCTTCCAGCTTTTACTATCTACACTCACAGCAATTCTCATTCTTGGTTGTGCTAGGTGTGGCTGCAGGAGTTGTAATCAGCAATTTCTAGGCCCATTTTAAAGCATACACATAAGAGACACTGGAGGGGAAAGGGGACAGATTTTTAGATCTTTTCTCCTCGTTTAGCAACTGAAGCTATTAATAACACAATACAAACAAAAATAAGTAGATTATGTTTGCACTAATTAAAATCTAAGGTCTTCATGATCATCATTAGCTTAAAAGTATCATCAGGAATTTTAGAACTTTGCAATATTGCAATGTCCTTGTATGATAACTTGGGAGGAGAGAATGTCACAAAAATGCTTTTAATTTAATAATTAGCATTTGTTCCATATATCAAATGAAACAATGATAGAAAAATCTTTATAAAGAATTTCATTGAAGATTTAACAAAAATGCCATCCAAATCCCCAATAAGGAATGAATTTGGATATCCTCACTGAAAACTATAACTTCTGAAATCTGGCTTTTATTCTTGAAACTACCACTCTCATTTTTCATTTATTTTCATTTTTTTTTTAAATAAATTTTATTGAATTTACAATTAAAAAAAACACAACAACATTACATATGCAACAGAGGGAGAAAAAGAAGAAAGAAAGAAGGGAAAGAGGAGGAAAAAAAAATAATGCTCGGTCTTGCGACCGAAAAAGGAGAAAAAGAAGTACAAAAGAAAGAAAAAAAACCAAGAGACGGAAGAAAAAAGAAAATACGTTAAAAACAGACAGATATCCTTTATGACAGTCTGCAAAATCCAATTCTCCTACCTTACTTTAAATATACACATCTTATCACTATTTATGCTTAAATTACCCATTATTCATTGAACAGTTTATCTCTGATATAACCAATTATACCACGCATTCCAATTATTATCAAATGCTGAAGACTCTTTATTTTTAAGAGCTATGGTTAAATTGTCCATTTCTGCACAGTCACATATTTTCTGAATGACCATTTGATCTGTAGGTAAATAGGATGATTTCCAGCACTGGGCAAATGCTAATCTGGCCGCAGTTAGGATATGAATTATTATATATTTCGTCTTTTTAGGAAAATGTTTATCAGAGATCCCTAGTAGGAAGAACTCTGGTTTGTATTCGATTTGTTCTTTGGTTATTTCCTCCAGCCATTTTCTAATTTTTTGCCAGTATTTCTGGGCTTCTTTACAGGTCCACCACATATGAAAGTAGGTTCCCTCTATGTTTTTACATGTCCAACATTTTGGACTAGAGTTTGGGTTCATTTTCGCTAACCTCGAAGGGGGTAAGTGCCATCTATATAACATTTTATACATATTTTCTTTGTACGCCGCGGATTTTGTAATCTTAATGATTCTATTCCAGATCTTTTCCCATTCTGTTAATGTAATGCTTCTTCCAATATTCCTACTCCACATTATCATGTTCCCTTTCACTATCTCTTGCTCTAATTCTACCTCCAATAAATATTTATAAAATGTGGAGATATTCTTTTTATTTGATCCTATTAAGATTTTATCTAAGTGTTGTAATTTGCTATAGATTCCAAACTCTTTGATATCTTGTTTGTATCTGCTATGGATTTGTATATATAACCACTGATCAATTTTAAATCCCTGTTCCTGTAAGTCCTGTCGAGTTCTCAATTTTCCTAAAGGGTCTAATAAATCTTTATATTTAGTCGTTTTTGTTATATCCAAATTGTTGGGATGAACCATTGCCTCCATTGTTGAAAGCCAAATCGGAATTTTTAAATAATGTTTTTTACATATTTTTTTCCAATTAGTTAATAGTGAATCTCTAATAAGATGTCTATGAAAGTACGCCTGTTTAGTTTTCCCCACATCCCATAGAAATGCGTGCCATCCTCTCTGAAGGTCGTGCCCTTCCAAGACTAGAGTTCTTTTGTTCCGTAAATTGACCCAGTCTTTTAACCATAATAAGTTGGCTGCCCAATAATATAATTCCCAGTTTGGAAGCGCTAGCCCACCTCTACTTTTTGCATCTTGTAAGGCCTTAATACTGATTCTAGCTTTTTTCCCTTGCCAAATAAATTTAAGAGTTACCTTATTTATATCATCAAAAAAATTTTTTGGTAATTTTATTGGGATTGTCTGGAATAAGTAAAGGAGTTTTGGTAAGATATTCATTTTGATCGTGGCAATCCTGCCCAGTAGAGAAAGCTGCAACTTATTCCAAGATTCTAGATCTTTCTTAATTTGCTGTAACAGTTTATCATAATTATTCTCTTTGAGCGATTTACTATGTGGTGTTAACCATATGCCTAAATATTTGACCTTTTTTGTTGCCTGTATCCCCATGGTTTTTTCTAATTCTTTCCTCTGGTTCTCTGTTAGATTTTTAGTCAGTAATTTCGTCTTATTTCTGTTAATCTTTAATCCTGCTACTGAGCCATATTGTTCTAGTTCTTTTATTAGATTATGTCCTTTTTCCATGGGATCCTCTAGGAAGAAAACCATATCGTCTGCAAACGCCTGTAATTTATATTCCTCTGCTTTGACCCTAACTCCTTGGATTTCAGAGTTTTGTCTTATCCGCGTTAACAATGATTCTAAAGCAAATATAAATAAGAGGGGTGAGAGAGGGCAACCCTGTCTAACGCCCTTTTCAATGCTTAGTGGGCCTGTTTGTTCACCATTAATTAGTATATTGGCTTGTTGGGTATTGTAAATTGTTGTGATAATATTCTCGAATTTAGTGCCCAGATTCATGTTATAGATTTTTTGTATTAAAAAGTGCCAATGTAAGTTATCGAATGCTTTCTCCGCATCTAAAAACATGAGTGTAAATTGTTTCTCTGGATGAGCTTCATAATATTCTAAGACGTCAATAACGGTTCTTAAATTGTTTTTAATTTGGCGGAATGGAAGGAAACCATTTTGGTCTTCATGAATGTATAAATTTAAAACTTGTTTTACTCTATTCGCTATAATTGAGGTAAATAATTTATAATCGGCGTTTAAAAGTGAGATTGGTCTATAATTGTTGATATATCTGGCATCTACATCCTCCTTTGGAATTAACGCAATCAACGCCCCCCTCCATGAGTCTGGCATTTTGGCAGCCAAAAGTACTTCGTTAAACACTTCCAGCATCAGAGGCCCTACTAAATCTATTGTGGCTTTATACAATTCTACTGGAATCCCATCTGGACCAGGGGATTTATTATTACATTGATTTTCCATTGCGGATTTTAACTCAGACCATGTAATATCCTTATTTAGTAATTCTTTGTCTCCTTCCCCTATTGTTTTATCATTCGTATTCTCCAGATAAGTTCTTATTTTATCCTCATTGATTTCTTTTTTATATAATCTTTGAAAATAGTTTAATATAATATCCTTTTTCTTCTCAATCTCATGTTGTGGGATGCCTTTCTCGTCTATTAATTGGTGTATCAATCTCTTTTCTTTTTCTTTTTTAAGTTTATAAGATAGCCATCTTCCTGGTTTATTGGCGTGTTCAAAATAATTTTGTTTGGACCTTCTCAAGCTAACTTCTATTTTATCTTGTTCAATTAAATTCAACTTATGTTTGGCTAGTATTAACTGATTTTGTAGTCCTTGGATCTTAGGGGTTTTTTGTAATTGTATTTCTAAGTCTTGGATTTGTTGTTGTAACACGTTTTGTCGGGCATAAATTCTCTTGTTTCTCATAGCATTATAGGAAATTGTTGTGCCTCTTATAATTGCTTTCATAGTATCCCAAATGTTCTGTTTTGAAGTTGTTTCATTATTATTATCTTTTAGAAAATAGTTTAGCTCCTCTTTCAGTTTATTAATATACTCTTCTTCGTTTACAATTTGGTTGTTTAGTGTCCATCTTTTTTTTATTCGTCTCCTATCTCTCCAAATTAGCTGTATTGGGTTATGGTCAGCCCATTCATTCGGTAGGATTTTGATTTCTTTTATTTCATTAGCCAAGTCCAAATCCATCCAAGCCATATCTATTCTGGTCCAAGTCTTATGTGGGTTAGAATAGTATGTAAATTGTTTTCCTTCAAGATTCCGTTCCCTCCATAGATCTTTTAAATTTAGGTCTTTCAACATTTCCTTACATGCCGCAGAAAGTTCCCTTTTCCCCTTCTTGTTTTTCCCCATATTACTATGGTCTTTCTGGTAGTCTGCAATGGAGTTAAAATCGCCAATCAAGCAAATGTTTCTTTTTTCAAAGCCTACTATTTTTTGGTGAAGGTGTTTAAAAAATTTCCCCTGGTCATCATTTGGGGCATAGATTGCTACAAGTAAAAATGTGATGTGGTTTATCCAAACTTGTATAACCAGACTTTTTTCATTTATTTTCTAATCCATAATTTTTCTTTATAGCAGCATTTAAAAAAAAAAAGACCTAACTCAATAGCATCCTTACAGCCTTCTTATTCATTCTGTGAATTCTTTTTGTCCAGTAATATCCAAGGAAATATACTGCTGGGAATTCAGAGTGTCAGAACAAATTTCATACATTATTTCACTTAGTAACACGTAATACTTACCAGTTAGTGTTTCTGTTACCTATCTCTTACATTAATGCATTAAAAAACTGAATGTCACTAAAATATATAGACATTCGAAAAACTATAAGCATGCTACTAGCAGAGATGGCAGAGACAAGCAATATATTTGACAGAAGTTGAACCCAATTACTGGAGTCAATGTCAATAAATTGCAAATAGATGCAACAGCTTGCCACATAATTAACACATGTCAAAATGCAAATATGCTTTTTGTCAATTTCATTTGTAGTAAACACCAAATCTTCAAAATATATCATGTTCTAATAATAGAAAATTAAAAATGTAATTGATTTACAATTGATAGATTGTAAAGATGTTTAACATTTAATGTTTAAACATCTAATTCACATGCAAAAAGTCATTTCAGAATAAAGTTTTATAATGTAATTAGACAACCCATGAACCATTGGGTCATTGTTTCACAAAATATTTACATTAACAGCAAAACAGAATGACCAAGGGCAAAAAAAGCGGTGGGAATGGGAGCCACATCCAACTTCCTGCAGCTAACTGTCTTTCAGCAACTGATGATATAACCAATCTACCTAGCCTCCAGAGGACTAGGATGGGGTTAGTCTACTTGATTTCCAGAAATCAAAGGAGGGCCTGGTCTACCCATAGAGGGCTAGCATAGGACTGGTTTACAGAAACTCTGGATGACAGCACAGAAGTGTGGAAGTAATCACAAATCTCCCAAATTTTTATTCCACAGGAGTCACTGATCTCAGTTTTTGGATAACTTTTATAATGCATCCAAGGTACTTTGAGATACTTGATTAAAAATTGTTGCCCTATGATGCACCCAATTGCTGCTTCACCCAGTTAAAAGTTACAGACAGAAGAATTTAGTAGTAGATAATTTAAACTTCTAAAGAATACAATATACCTGGTAGTCCATGGAATTCTAGTGCCTCTTCCAAGGAAAAGCAGCAGATAGAAACCTGATTTGTAAGTCAAATATTATTCAAGATGAGATCATTCCTGAAGTAAATTTTAAAACAAATGACTCTGTTTCTTATACACTTCCAGAGGTCATGATCCATAAACTAAGAATGTTTGTATTATACTCATTTATATTTATAAAAATATGATGGTACAAAAAGAAAGAGGGTTCTTACTGAAGTTAACCAGAATTTTGCTGTAAGAATGGTTTGCTGTGC
Organism: Pseudonaja textilis; assembly: GCF_900518735.1. The sequence goes on along the minus strand of NW_020769346.1, from coordinate 9,325,606 downwards.
TTTGCTGTACTTCTGTATTTACAAATAAAAGTTAAAAGTGCTCTTATCCAAAGGAAAATCTCACCATTCAGAAGAAAAAGTGTACGTAATAATAATAGTTATGACCCAACTGAGAATAAATCCACAATATCCTAAAAGCCCAATACCCTTATAATAAGGCCACCAAATATTTCCAATCAAGATTACATCATATATTTTGATTTTTGCATCATAAGATGTGCCACTTTTTCTGGTCCAGCACTACAGTTGACTTGGTGGTAAGTTAAGGGCCATATTTCAAAATATAATGAGAAAAGCCGAAGTATTTTCTACTGTGGTAAATACTGTTCCCATTCATACATCGCAATGTGATTTGTTCAGTTAGTGTGTCTGAATTTGGAGAACAAATACTTACGTGGAATGAAAAAGTGACCCATCTTTCTCTAGATATGCATCATAGTGCACCAACATAAGGTCTCCAAACTTGGTCTTCCTTTTGCAGATGAAAGGTTTATGGAGAACTTCGATTTTGACTTCTGGTTCTGGAATGAGAGCACCAGTCACCAAAGCCACTGTCCCAAAAAGAATCCAAAAGGTACCTTCCATTCTGGTTACTTGAAGATGCGTTTTTCAGTGGCTGAAAAAGCAACTGACATGACCTTACATGCACCTGGCCATTAAAAAAAATCCAACACTGCTCAAATAGAACCTCACACTACTAAGGAATGATCTAAAGTCGCTTTATTTAAAAAAAAAACCTCTAAAATATACTTTCTTTACTTGCTAGTGTACTTAAATTGTATCTTCAGGAAATTCCACTTCATGGGACTTTAAAACATCGGCCGTTGCAATAATGGTAGAGATAGAAAAGGCTAACCCCGGAGCCCGAGCTTCCTCCTTTTGTATCTCACCGCTTTTCACTCTCATTCACCAGATCCGCAGACGTGGCAAACATGGTCTTAAAACCCGCAGAAAAAGCAGGCAAATCTCCTCCAAGCATTTGTATCTATTTAATAGCCACTTCTCCTCTTTCTTTTTTCTGGTTGGCTGAACGCGAGGGCTGGATTTTTCTCCAGCCACTTCATTGGGAAGCTGACCCGTTCATCTACAAGGGTGGGGGGGGGAACCGTGAAGAAACCTCTCACATCGCTGAGTGGCGATTGGTCTCCCAAAAATTCTAGCGAGAGAACGCCGCGCATACATTTTGGAATCTCTCAACACAATACCGCCGGCTTCGGAATGCCATCATAAGCTGACGCCACGCATGGATCCGGGTTCTCATTGGTTCCCAAGAACTCATCTGGTCTCTTGGTGTTCTAGCCACGCCCTTTTTCTAATCACATGTAAACTTTGCATTCAGGAACGTATTTACGTAAATCTGCGGAGTGGATAAAGCCCGTAGCTGTAATTAAACCTGCATTTCTACTCTAGTAGCGTAAGGCTAACAAGTTGGCTGGTAGGGTGGGGAGGGGGGAAATAGGGCGGGGAAGGAGGCAGGAGGGCGGGCCGGACTTCTGCCAGCCTCAGGATGGCCTTGGCTGTCCGTGCTTCAGCTGTGGGGCTGAGAGCATAAAAGTTTCCCGGGGGAAGGCCAGGGGCAAGGTTTCCCCTGTCCCAAGCAGATCTGGATGGGGGGACCTTGTCATTATGGAGGGGGTACTATACAAATGGACCAACTATCTAAGCGGTGAGTATTACCGGTCCTACCTTGTCTTTCTTTGTTAACCCGCTTAAGTTGCGCCATCTCGCCAAATCCTGAACGTGAAGCTGGAAGCTGGTGAAGAGCGAGGTGATGACTTTGAAAACTAGGAAGAAAAGGAAACTGTTCTGGGTGCCTAATTTAGGTGCTGCTGGTTGTTGGGAGGTCCTAAGCTTTACAAAGGCCTGGGGGAGTATGAGTCTGGGCTCTGCTGCTTTTCCTTGAAGGGATCCTGGGTTGGGAGGACAGTACTGTCCTGGAAAATAACTCGCTTGCTAAAGTTTTAAATTCAGGCACAGGATGATTTGTAGGAAACTATGCAGATGCTGCCCCTAAGGGAGAAAGAATTGGACAAAAAAGGGGCACAGCACCTCATTTGATTTAAGCAAAAGGGATTATGCACCATCTGAAAAAAGTTTTTCTGCCTAGTCCATCAACTGTCTAAATGGTTGGAAGCCAATGATACATAGTGCTCGCAGTATAATGAACTACAAATGACTAACATTTACAGTTTTTTTTCTATCCTGCTTTTTAAAAAAAGACAAATTGGACATACTGGTAGTTATAAAGTATGCACATGTCTTCTCTAGGTTATTTTTTTCAAGCTGTTTTCATAAGACAAATTATGTGAGGCTAGCTTTTAATCTCCTGATCATCCTCATTGCTCATTTCTGAATAGATTTCTTTGTGATTTTCTTATAAAGTAGTCCAGGACCTACATCAATTGAGTTCAAAATTTATGTTGCTAAACAAGGCTGTTAAGTGGGTTGTGCCTCATTTTTGCTAGTTATTAATCAAAGCACTGTAGTTAAGCACATCTGACTTCCTGCTTTGACTTGCTTCATGGAAACTGACTGAAAAGATTACCAGTAGTGATCACATGACCCAGGACAGCATAATTGTCATAATTACATACCAGTTTCTAGGTGCCTGCATTTTGATCATGTGACCATAGAGATGCTGCAACAATCATAAGTGTGAAAACTGGTCATAAGTCACTTTTTCAGTGCTGCTGTAACTTTAGTCTCTAAACAAATGGTTGTAAATCAGGGACTACCTGTATTACAATCAGCCAGAATCTTGGTCTGAGGACTAAACGTCATGGCTCTCTGCTTAATCTCTCTAGTTTCATTAGAAACTTAATGCATAATGTGAATACTATTTTGAGTAGGCTATATATCCACTTGTTCTATTTGGCCCACATTTAATTTGCTTGCTAATCAGAATGCCTGTAGCAATTGCTTTCTGAAATCCAGTTAAATCCATTTATTTTGATCAAAGATTAGATTAAGAAAAATTGAATTATAAGAATAGTAAATTTAAATAATCAAATACAGAAGAACACACCGTGCATTCAGAAAGTATTTAATTTTAGAAATATCTGTAAACTTATTAAAAAGAAAAAACTGAAATATTACATCGGCATAAATATTCAGACCCTTTGCAACAATACTTGAAATGTAGCTCAGGTGCTTTTCATTTCTCTTGATAGTTGCTGACATGTTTCTGCACTTTAATTGGAGTCCACCTGTGGTAAATTAAATTTATTGCACATGATTTGGAAAGACATACAACCCCTTTATAGAAGGCCTCACAGCTGACAATTCATACTGGAGTAGAACAAAAGCCATGAAGTCAAAGAAACTGTCTGCAGAGCTCAGACACAGGAATAGGGCAAGGCACAGGTCTAGGGAAGGCTACAATAAAATTTCTGCCGTGTTGTGAAGGTTCCTAAGAGTATGGTGGCCTCCATAATTCTCAAATGGAAAAAGTTTGGCACAACCAGAACTCTGCTAAGAGCTGGTCTTCTGGTCAAACTGGGTAATCGAGGGATAGGCCATAGTAAGAGAAGTGACCAAGTGACCAAGACCAATGGTCACTCTGACAGAATTCCAGAGATACTGTGTGGAGATGGGACAGAGTTCCAGAAGGACAACCATCACTGCTACCCTCCACAGATCTGAGGGTAGCAGATCAGATAATGGCTGAGTGGCTGGACAGAAACCTCTCTTCAGTGCAAAACACATGAAAGCCCACTTGGAGTTTGCAAAAAAGCACCTGAAAGACTCTCAGATTATAAGGAACAAAAGACTCTTGTCTGATGAAATGTTTTGGGCTCAATTCTAAATGTTATGTCTGGAGGAAACCAGGTACCGTTCATCACCTGCCCAATATCATCCCAACAGTGAAGCATGGAGGCAGCAGCATCATGCTGTGGAGGTGTTTTTCGGCCATGTGGGCTGGGAGACTGGTCAGTTGAAGGAAAACTGAAGGAGCAAAGTACAGGGAGAGCCTCAATGAAAAGCTGTTCCACAGTGCTTGGGACCTCAGACTGGGCCAAAGGTTCACTTTCCAACATGACAGTAATTTCAAGGTTGTTGCAAAGAGTCTGAATACTCATGCCAATGTGCTATTTCAGTTTTTTTCTTTTTAATAAATTTACAGACATTTCTAAAATTCTGTTTTCAGTTTGTCGTTATGGGGTACAGAATATGGATTAATGAGAAAAAATAAATTTCAACAACTATAGAATCTTTTTTGCGGTATAACAAAATTGATAAAAGTGAAGGGGTCTGAATACTTCCTGAATGCACTGTAAGTAAACAGTGACACATATAAGGCTTGATCTGTTTACACAATCACAGCCGATCTGGTGTTGTCAGGAAAGCTAACTATGTTGTATTTACAGTATCCATGCAATCTACTAAGGAAGTTGCCTAATCAAAAATGAGATAATTTGCCTGATATGATTGATTTTTCCATATTATCTATGATAGAGCTTTCAGAGTGTTCATAAATTGGCCATTTTCTTTAGAATCTTCTTGCTGAGACTATTTTTAGTACCCAAGGTTTTTTTTTTAGTTTTTTTGAAGATAGAAACACTTGCCTTCTTCCAAATATTTGTCTTTTCACCAGTTCTTTAGTTTCTTAGGATTAATACATGTAATTTCCTCCCCATCCTTCAGTGGTTTATGAGCAATGGGCCTTAGAGTTTTAAATTCATTTAAAGACCTTGAGCTCAAGTCCCAACTTAAGAACTTTGGGCCAGCCAGGTAACTTTGGGCCAGTCGCTCTAAATAGGAAAAAGTTTGCCACTTTGAGATAGAAATAAAGTTTAAAAAACAAAGATGATAGATATTCCTTGAACATCACCTTAAAGTTTTAGCCCTACCCCTTAATCCAGATTTGTACAATTGGTTCAGGGAAAAAATAGTGTCTTATTGGGAGATGTTTGAGCCAACCTATAAATTAAGAAATTTTGACTTTTCTTTGCTACTAGTTAGCATTTTGACTTTCTTTATGAGCAGGTAGTATATTGTTCCTTTGTTCTTAGCATCTTTTACTAATTTCGGTTCTTTCCCAATTTTAACTTTCCCAGTACCATCCCTGGAGGGTAGGTCTACTGTTGAGCAGTCCTCTTTTACAGGTAATCCCTGGATTACGAGCGTTCCCTTAGCGAATGTTTGAAGTTGCAGGATAAGCGCCCCGTAGCGTTTACGAACGAGTCCCAAAATTATGAATTTTGCAGTAGCACAGCAGTAGTTCACTCTTATGAATGACTGTAGAGGCTCTGCAACATTTGCCCCACCTATTCCCACTCTCCTTTCAGATCTTCACAGGCACTTTGCCTGTGGATACTCCCTTACTTTGTGAAGATCTCTCTGTCACACTTTCTTTCCTTCCTTCGTTGCTTTGGGATTTTGACACATTACCATCAAGAACAGAAATTCTAACATGCTGTTGGAGAACAGAGGTCTAACATACTGTGAGATCAGTAGCACAAGATCTTGTGCTACTGATCTCATGTGATCTCAGACTCTATTCTCTGTGAATGGAGGGAAGGTTTTGGTCCTCCAAGTGTTCCCTCCATTTGCCATTTCCTTGCCAAAGTCGGCAGGAAGATTGCCCTTCTCAAAAAGCTTTTGCTGGCACCATCAGAGCTTGGGAGGAGCAGGCACATCCCTCAGAAGCTCTGTTCCTACCATCAAAGGCTTTTTGAAAAGGGCTGTCGAAGCCTAAAGGGATGCAATTTGCCATTGAGAAAGGAGCAATGACAGGAAGCCTTTTTTCATTGCCGAAGGCCTCATCAAGCAGATTGCCGGTGAGAAAGGAGGCCTGGAAAACTGCACTCAGCACTCCTTTTTTGTCTCCAGAGGCCTCATTAAACAGATTGCCAGTGAGAAAGTTAGGCCCAGAAGGCCATGCACAGCCCTCCAGGCTTCCTTTTTTGTCACCAGAGGTCTGACCAAGTGGATCTCAATCGAGAAAGGAGGCCCCAGCCTCCAGCCCCCTTTTTCATCACCTGAGACCTCATCAGGCCCTTCGCTGATGAGAAAGGAAGAAGCAGGCAAAGAAATAGGTTGGATAGGAGACAGATCTTCATAAGGTAAGTCACCTGGCACGGTAGGGTGGGATAGAAGCAATTGTGGGGAGAAGAATGAGATATCTGTGGGTTGGGGGAGTCCTTGGGTGTTCTGAAGTAGGTGGCCTGTTCCATCACTAGCCCCTTCCCATGGCCTTCCCCATCCCAAGATACCTCATGTGCATTTAACAAGCTGCACATTCAATTAGCGAATGTGTGGGTAAAAGCAGAGAGTGATCGCAGTCAAGTTACGTGATTCACTCCTATGAACCTTCATGTTACAAATGGAATAGACGAGATCCATTACATTCGTAACTCAAGGACTACCTGTATTATTTTCAGAACTTTGTGAAATTTTTATATCTTCTGCTACCCTTCAGGTTTTCACTGAAAGGAATTTCCAACTAGCTTTTTGCACAATGGAAGCCTCTTTGTTTTATTTGGCTAGATTTTTTTTTAGTCCAAGATACATACTTTGACTGCACTCAGCTTTTCACAGTGTGATCATTCTAGCTTGGTTTGTGGGCGAGGCAGGGTACACTGCCTATTTTTGTAACAGAATGATCTTACAATCTTGAACAAATACATTTTGCTTTAAAAAGATTTATTTATATTATAAGTACAGTCTAAAGTACAACGAGGATGAATAAGGAAAGTGTGATATCTTCATACAGTATAAAAAAGGAGTGTCCATTTTTTTTCCTCCTGAGTTATAAAAGAAGAATCAGGAGTGGTTTAAAAATAAACCCAAGGTAACATGAGAAGTTCATTAAATGAATAAAGTTAGGGTGAGAAATATGTTTTTTTTAAAGTTGTTATATATTTTAAGTTTATATAAACTTAAAATATATAGCAACGTTTCGGCAGAATCTCATCTGCCATCATCAGGCTTCTGTATTGTGTTCGTCAGACGTTGCTACAACTTTAAAAGCACAACTATAATGACGTGGGAAAATACCCGAACAAAGCTGATACAAAAAAACCAATGGCTCCCTAGGACACACCATCCACTGGAAGAAAACACATACCAACTGCTACTTAAACACACAATCCCATCACTACCCTGCACAGATCAACTCCATAGCCAAGACCCTCATCTCCAGAACCAAACGCCTAGCTGACAAAGACCACCTGAGAACAGAATTACACATCCTCACTAACTTATTAATTTCCAACGGAAATCCTAAGGGAGACCAAAACCAAAAACCAAGACACAGAACAGGACAACGATATCACCCTCCTCCCCTACATCAAAGGCACACAGATAAAAATCAGCAAAATTCTCCACAGACACAATATCAGGACAGTCTTCAGCACTGACCAAAAAATAGCCAATATCCTAAGAAACCCCAAGGGCAAGATCCAGCTAGAAAACCAAGGAGTTTATGAAATATCATGCAGCAATTGCCCAGTCACATACATTGGACAAACTAACAGGAGAATAAATGCACGCATCGCAGAACACAAGAATGCAGTCAGAAAAGAAGAAAATACTTCTTCCCTTTTCCAGCACCTTAAAGCCACAGGACATGAAATTTTGAGGGAACCAAATTAATCTCCAATACTGAACACTTCAACAAGAGAATAATCAGGGAAGCCATCGAAATAGAGAAACACCCCCATAACATGAATAAACGGGACGATACCTCCCACCTACCAGACATCTGGAAACTAGTCCTTATCAACAAACGTGTCCCAGCCACGAAAACCAACATGGACTCAAAACAACACACGATGCCACCAGCAATCTCCCTCACCAGACTCAAACCCAAACCCATCCCATAGACGAAAAGCAAACAACGTCCAAAAACCAGACCATGGCTGCTTCACCAGCTGCCACACACCCTGATCCCCAAACTAAGCAAACTGACACATGCCATGAACACACATAGCCAGACCTCAAACTCAGAGCCTAACCAAAACCCAGAATGTCACATCATAGCCATCCGCTCAGGATATCACATCACGGAACTCAGGAGGTTATACCACAAAACCTCAGGATGTTGCAACACAGCCAATGACCCAGATTACAGCACAAGACCCAGGATGTCAAAACAATAGAACTCAGAAGGTCATCGCACAGCCCATGATCCAGGTCGTAACAACACAGGAGGCGGATAGACACACAGCCATTACCTCAGCCACACATGTTCTTACGAAAAAGCCAGCCAATCTGCAAACATCAACTCCATCAACCAATCAAGAAATGACAACACAGCCAACCTCCCCACCAGTATATATAGGGAGATGGCAGCTCTGATCACACTTTGCTCGCATAAGCAAGAAGCCGAAAGCACCAGCCTGAAGATGGTGAGTGGGACCTTGTCAAAACGTTGCCAAGATACTCTCAATCTTACACAGGAAAAGACCCAAACACACCAAGACCTGTGTGTGTGTATGTGTATATGTACTGTATATGTATAAACTTAACTTTTCAGTAAGTCAACATAAATACTTAAGAACATAGTTATCAAGCTATCTAACAAAGATCCAAACCAATTCAATAGTTGAAGTTTGAAATAGAGATAAGATTTACATCTGAATCATGGTTTCATATTTGATCGTTTTTCTTTTCTGTGCTTGATTTTTCATTAAGTTCATTACAGTTCACTAGCTATCCTTTAAAATGGTTCTAAATTAGAAACAGAACTTAAACATTTAAGTTATTATTTCTGCAAGAGATTTCTAAAAATGTATATGCATTATTTATTCTAAAACCTATAATCCCCAATTATTGATGAACTATAGTGACCATAAGCCTTGGCCATCCTAGCTTATGGGAATGACAGTTAAGGGTTATAATTTAGTAATATTTTGAGGAACAACAGTTTAAATAAATTTAAATAGCTTTAGTAGCAATTATATGATTGTAAGGTTCTTTTCTCCAAGAGAGATAAGAACAGAACCATTTCCAAGGCAGGTTAAAGGAGCCAAATGCCAAAATCAACTTACATAACATAAATTCCTTTTCTACATGTGTCTTCACATTGTATGCATGGAGGAAAGAGTGACACTGACACTGGTCATGACTGCTTTCAATATTTTTTATTGAAGTACTGAATCTTGTGGATGCCTCTACTATGTGTGCTTCCAGTGATGGGATTCAAAATTTTTAACAACCGAGTCTGTGTTGCTTAGTTGCTATGCATGGCTTGGTGGTCATGTTATTGGCTGGGCGTGGCCAACTAAATATCACTCACATTGAGGCACGCATCTCCTCACCTGGCCTCTCATGACTGTAGGGATGCTGCAACAGTCGTAAGTGTGAAAAATGGTCATAAGTCACTTTTTCAGTGCCATTGTAACTTTGAATGGTCACTCCACACAAGCAAAGTATCAGCAAAGGAGAGGAAAAAAACTCCAGGGAAGTTCCTGAGACAGGAAGTCTAGTCCTGCCAAGAATGTAATAAGGGTTAAGGGAGAGGCAGTTTCTGTAAGCAACACCAGAATGTTTCCTTCCTGCCTTTCTTACAAGATGAGGCCAGCAATTTCTTCTAACAACCGGTTCTCCAAACTGCTTAGAATGTTAACAACTGGTTCTAGAGAATAGGTGCGAACTGGTAGAATCCCACCCCTGTGTGTGCTTGTATGTTTGTGTATGTATATGTGTATGTATATTAGACATGCATTCATTAGAAATAGTATAGTTGAGATTATTTTCTTTTGTATTCAGAATATAAACTGCATTCTTATTATGCTAGTTCTCTTCTTTTATGATTGCTTGTTATAAAGCTGTTCGATCCTGCAACATTAGCACTTGATGGAACATTTTTTCTCATGTTTTGATTTATTGTCTTAAGATTGTTCATAAAATGGTCTGAATGGTCTTTTTCATGTCAAGTGTGTGTGTATGTGTGTTTGTATTTCTAATTGATAGGATATTGAAGTAGTGTCTAGCTTCTGCTTATTAGGATATCCATCAATAGTAAAGGAACCAGCAGTCCAGATATGCACTGTGGACTAGCATGTGATAGAACAACCATGAAGGCCTTGGAAAAGATATTCAAATGCCATGATACCTACAAAGATCAGAAAGACTCAGGAGCCATAGTGTTCCCAGCGACACTCTATGGAAGTGAAATTTGGACTTTGAAGAAGAGGAATAAGGCTTTTGAAATTTAATGCTGGAGAGGGCTCTTGAGAACACTATGTTTAAGCCAAGTAAACAAACAAATGGATCATCAAACAAATCAATCCAGAATCCCAGCACAAATGACCAAGCTCAAATTATTCAATTTGAATATGTTATGTGAAGTCCTAGCTCTCTGAAGAAGGCTCTAATGATGAGGGATGGAAGGAAAGAGAAGAATAGAACAACAAGCAAAAAGTGGATAGATTCAATTACAATGGAAATGAGCACACCATTGGAAGACAAAGACTGTTGTGTCCCTGACTAACTACAGTCCCCAGTCTGGTCCGCATTTCTGGCGGGAGCGCCAATCACTCCCATTGGTTGATGCCGTTTGACAGCTGCTATAAAAGGAGCTGTCAAACGGCATCAGCTGTTGTCGCCAGCTGGGCTGCCAACCCAGCCTGGGCAGCTGCGGCAACCCGTTATGCTACGAATAAAGCAATGTTAGCCTTCAGTCCCGTGTCTGCCTCGTGTGTCCACCGGCTACACAACACTGGCGACGAAGGTGGGATGCACAAATGAGAGGCAACCGGACTGAAACAGCCGAGCAAGTCACTATTAAAAAGAGCCGAAGCCGCTGAGAGCTGAAAGTCACGAGCCACAGACGACCTCTGTGTGCACGAAGTTTTTGAAAAAACCTCCCTCGCTGAGGAGGAAAAAAACGCCGCCCGCCAGGCACTGCCGCTGGCGCTACCGAGAGCACGAAGCTCAAAGCCTCCATTGCTGAGGAGAAAAACGCCCCCCGCCAGGCACTGCCACTGGCGCTACCGAGAGCGCGAAGTTCAAAGCCTCCCTCGCTGAGGAGACGAACGCCGCCCACAGGCAGTACTGCCGCTATTCCAAAAGCCGCCGAGACGAGCCGGTCTACCCCCCGAGAACCAATCTATCCGCCGAAGGCCGAGACGAGCCGGTCTACCCCCCCGAGAGCCGATCTATCCGCCGAAGGCCGAGACGAGCCGGTCTACCCCCGAGAGCCGATCTATCCGCCGAAGGCCGAGACAAGCTGGTCTACCCCTGAGAGCTGATCCATATGCTGAACACCAAGACGAGCCAGCCTACCCAGCCAAGCGGCCCGGTCTACCTGTCAAACCCCAAGAGGCTGGTCTACCCAGCAGCCGTCGACAACGATCCCCAGCAAAAGGGCCCGGTCTACCTGTCAAACCTCGAGGAGCCGATCTACCCAGCAAACAAAGCAGATTCAGCCTATCCGACAAACGCAAAAGGGCCCTGTCTACTCAGCCAACGCCTAGAGCCGGTCTACCGACAAAACGCATGGGCTCCCGACCAAACGGCCCGGTCTACTACTCCAGCCGTACAAAATACCCGAAGTGAACCAAACGGGAAAACCTACCTGGACCACCGCAAGTTCCTGCTGATCGGACTTTTGCACCCCTGCAGCTGCCCGGATGATCCCGGGGGCAAAGGACTCTACCCCAGCTGGGGATCCCCTGGGACTGGGGCCTATTTGCAGGTCTGCCCATGTCCCTAGCCAGGGGGAAGGGGTGTTGTGTCCCTTACTAACTACAGTCCCCAGTCTGGTCCGCATTTCTGGCGGGAGCGCCAATCACTCCCATTGGTTGATGCCGTTTGACAGCTGCTATAAAAGGAGCTGTCAAACGGCATCAGCTGTTGTCGCCAGCTGGGCTGCCAACCCAGCCTGGGCAGCCGCGGCAACCCGTTATGCTACGAATAAAGCAATGTTAGCCTTCAGTCCCGTGTCTGCCTCGTGTGTCCGCCGGCTACACAACAAAGACCAAGCTAGGGATGGATCATAATGGAGAAAATCTCTTTCATATGGAATAAGTCTTAATTAAGTTTTTATTAAATTTCAGTTACCTTGGAAAAATCTAGAAAAGTTTTCTCTAAAAATATACTTCGTAGAATTTTCTAGCAAAAATAACATAATTCAGGGGTTTTTTAAAAATGAATAAACTTCATTCTTTGCCATTAAAATGTTATATTTTATATACAAAATTAATATTAAATATTTTATATTTTATATTAAAATTAAATGATTTAAAAAGTCGCTGGTAAGTTTTAATTACTCTCTTTGTATGCTTGCATTTATAAATTATGCTTTCTGTTACATTAACATTTGTAACACTTAAACTTGTGATTTTGTTTTATTCAAGACCCCATAGCTGAAATACGAAGAAATGCTTCATTTCTTCTTCCTTCTGTCTTTATGCCATGGTGCAAGATATGATAATAGCATCACAGAATGATCACCCAGATGGTCTCACACATAAACATGCCACCTAAACTATAAATGCAGTTCATGTAGAAAGAACAGTTCTTGTGTTGGAATTAGAGCACGATTTGTGATCACATTAGCATAATTAGCATATAATCATAACAGCATTATTTATGATAATCAGCAACCCAATGATTACATTATATTATATCTACTGAATTCCATGCATTATTTACATGATAATTTCTGCTCTCTTGAGATCTAAAGTTGCTTTTTTGCATATAGGTTAAATATCAGCTGCCTTAATACAAAGAAGAGAAATTACAATATTGGTTAATTATTTCTGTCTAGGCTCTAGTATTATCTCATTTTGTTTTCTAATTATTTCTTATGATTCCTCTTCTATGATTCCTCTTTTTCTTTTTTGCTCTCACATTCATAACATTCCCAGTAAACAACTTTTCTTGAGTAAGTAAATTCTTTCTCTTCCCACTCAACCCTCCATCAGAAGTTCACGATATCTATCTACTTCCATTGAGTAATAGAACACAGTTTATGTTTTTAATATTAGATGGAACATCAAGTCATTAATCTGGGAGTGTGTGGGGGGTGTAGGAATACTGCATGTATCTATGGTTTTAATGGATGTATATTGGTACATTGCTCCAAGCAAGAGTAAGTTAGATTGCTAGACTCTGGGTTTATTTAATTCCGAGCTATCTAGTTGAGCAGGATTTCAATTCTTAGAATTCCCTTTACTGACTAATACTGATTAATTTGAAAGACAGCTTCAATGAAACCAGTGCAAACTGAATTTTTGAGCAGATACGTACAAGGTATCTGTTTCTCACAGATGATTCTTGTATAATAGCTTTGCAGATCTGATGGTATGCAAATCCATGTGTAGAATGGACTTGGCAGGAGTTGTTATAAAGGAGATGCATTTACCTGTGGGTGTCATAGAGTATATCATAATTAACATAAAAGTAGGATAAAAGCTAATTTGGTATGGAATTTTAAGAAGAGTAAAGTTCCCTTCAGTAGTTAAGTACACAGATTCCCCTTTCATGTTAATCTTTTCTAACCTACAAACCATTTCATTTAATTTTATATTTTAAATAAAAATTAATGACAGCTAAGAAAGGGACTGGTTGATTCACAAAAATCTTGAAAAATTGCAATCTTTCTTAGCCTATAGATTGGATACCTAAGCTGCAAGAACATAAAAACAATATTGTTCTATTAATTGCTTTGTAGTCTTTTGAGCAAAATGGCCTTTGAACCAACTGCTTCTAAATCACTGTTTTTCAATTTTGGCAACTTCAAGATGCGAGGACTTCAACTCCTAGAATTCCTTAGTCAGCTTGCTTAAATGAAGTTAACTGCTGATTTGATGTATACATTATGTAGAACGTACAGTATTTGCTAGGGCAAACTCATTAACTATGGAGCAAGTTTGGGATTATTCTTTGACCTGCAATAAAATATACATTTTTCCAGTTATGATTTTAAAACACTGCTTTATTTCTTTCCAGGCTGGCAACCTCGATGGTTCCTTCTTGCAGGAGGTGTGTTATCCTATTATGACTCACGGGAAGATGCTTGGAAAGGCTGTAAGGGGAGCATTCAGATGGCAGTTTGTGAAATTCAAGGTAAAGAGACAAGATCCACAAAGTATATCTTCTTGCTTATTATATTCAATGACTTTGTTTAGAAACTCATCTGTAGCTTCACAAGCCAAGTATAGGAATCTGTGATTAAGTGCCATAGACTCATGCTTTTCCAAATATGTTCTGGGTCTTTTTCTCTTCCTCTTTGGCATTAAAAATCATAATATTTGTTTTATTTCCTGTTATATCTGAAAAAGAAGACCTTTACATTAATATCAGTTAACCAACAGGGACAGTAATTGATTAACTTAGTTTTTAAACTGAGATGAAACCCAAAATTAACTTCACTGAAGAAATTAAATTAAAAGAAAACTGTAATATCAGGTAAACAAGAATTTTTGTGACAAGGTGGAAATCATTAATATGATATGCATATTTTGATTTATTAATGCAAAATATGTTTCACAAGTCTTAAGATAGTGTGCAACACCTCACTTATTCATTCCTGGTGCATTGTGATTCGGATCTATGATTCGGATTTTTTTTCTGTTTTTCCCATCCATAAATTTGGTTGTAAAAAAGAACTGCGATTAGTAATTCCAGGAGTTTTCTTTTTTCTTTTTTTTTAAAAAAAGAAGAAAGGAAGAAAAAGGCTGCATATAATCAGACCGATTGTGTCTGGATCAAGTTAGTCAATCTACATGTTAGACTGTAGAAAATGTTGATTGAGAGTCTCATCTCCCACCTAACTCTGTTGATATTAGTTCATTCTACAGATAATACACGCATGGATTTGATGATTCCTGGAGAACAGTGTTTTTATCTCAAAGCTAAAGATACAGCTGAAAGACAAAAATGGTTGGTTGCCCTGGGAACTGCCAAGGCTTGTTTGACAGATATTCGGACATTAAAAGAAAAAGGCAAGCGATTCTCATATAGGGATCAACTTAATGTAGTATTTCTCAGCTTCCCTCAAGGGAACATTTTCTATTTATGTACATTTCCAGTCTTTGAATTACTTGCTGCACAAAAGCTTTCTTGAACAGGCTTTGTTTTATTTCTTTCAAAATTGTCTCTCTGATTTTCTATTCCTGGGAATCTTTATGATGAATAGGGATTTAAGTATGGATGTCTCCTGAACACTTGACAATCTAACAACTGTACAACAATGAATTCCTTCTTTTATAAGTCCTATCAGCTAATTAAAAGTATTATTGTAATGTATAATGTAAGAAAAAGGTGTTTTAATAAAAAATTGCATTTACTCAAGTATTACTTCTAATTTCCACCAAGTGAAAAGTTATAACCTATTAAAATCTATCATTAAAACAAGATCTAAAAAGCTATCCTTGTTTTGTTATACAAGAATATATTATACAGTATATTCTTAAAGACAACGTTTTCTAATTTGAAACTTTGCATATTATTTTAGTGTCAAAAATTAATATACTGCATTAGTTTATATCAAATTTTCATTTCATGGTTTTCTTTTATGCTGCCTTCCAGAATTTAAGGAATAATTATATGGTCACTTTTCTAAATACAATATTCTTTGGAATAATGTTTATTTGTTGAGAAGCCATTGGAGATGCCTTTGATTAAATAAAATGTTAACAAGACTGATTTTTCTAATTTAATTTAGAATTTACAGAAAATACTGAAATGTTGAAAACAAAAATGGCAGAACTTAGATTATATTGTGACCTCCTGGTTCAGCAAGTGGAAAAAATTAAAGCAATTACTACAACTTCACACGTTCAGGTAATATGTCTCAAAAAAGAACTCCCTTTTGTCAGAAGTATTAGAATTGAGATGTTTGTAAAGGACTTCAGTGACAAGTATCTTATAGAGGCAGTTTGCAAGAAGAATTGTTTTATTCTGATTATGTCATTGTAATCTTTGCTCTAGAATCAGGCCTTTCTTCTGCTCTTACTAAGTTATTTGATAGAAATTTCATTGTGGCTTCCATACAGCAATCAATATTTGGCTTTGAAATAGAATTCAGGCCTTCCGAAAGCAGATTTGATCTGGCTCTTCTGAGTCACAGTGTTCAGATCACCATGAACTCTGTCTACAGGTGAATTAGTTGATTTTCACATGCACGTAATATGGAAGTAATAAGAAATTTAAACCTGGGTATATTTTAAACAATTTGGTATTTGGTAAGTGCTTGATACATATCTCTAAAACAGGGCTGTCAAACTCGTGGGCCAGATGCATCACGCGTTGGCCACTCCAAAGCCCAGTTTAGCGAAGGGGGAAAAAGTCATGATACATCATGTGATGCCGTAGGTTTGACACCTCTGCTCTAAAGTGTATCGAAAATTGCTCCTTTTGTTACATTGCAAAGAAGTAACAAGGACACTAAGAAATCTCATCTCGTGTTTGATTAGAAATAATGCTACAGAGAAAATACTCTTGGAAGGGAGAAGCTATGTGTATTCCTCTTATTCACATAATTCATGCAAGATATCATTACACATAATTTTGATATGAGTTGTCTTGCCTTATCACTCCCTTTTAAATGGAAAGGCAAATAGGCAAAAGACATGCTGACAACTCAGACTGGCTGTATTTTTAAAGATACAGAATCTTCTGAGTTTTCCAGGAAGCCTCACTTCTACCTGGATAATAAGGTCTTGGTAAAAAAAAAAAGTGTTTTAGCAGTCAGCAATGCAATATGAATCATTCTTGCTTTTAATGAACCTTTAGTGCTAAGTTTAGGGTACTTTTGTGTCAGGAAAGCTGGCAAATATGAGAGTTAGAATCCTTTTGGTGGAACATGAAAATGTTTAAGATCTTCCTCTTTATAAACCCTCATGAGAGATATATGTTGAAAAAAATAACTTCTTGGCTATGACAAGTTCCAATATGGAATATATTCCCTAAGAATATCTGCTTGGCATTAATTGTTGTCTGGAAGAGAAAACTTTTTTCCTCAGGCACCTTTAAAATTAAAATCAATAATGGATTTTATTATTGCTCTATTTTGAAATTTCATATCTTTCAGATCAGTTAAACTTATTTCAGTTGAACAGTTATTTCTAGATAGCATATACGTTCCCAGTTGTTAGAAACTAACACTAAAAAAAATCTACTCTAGCTTTTAAAAAAATGCAGCTTCCATTGCTGTACCTCTATTTAAGTGCAAACTATTCTGGAATTTACCAATGAAGAACAGTTAATTAATGTGCTATATAAATAAATATTTAATGCAGATATGTCATCTGAGCTGGAAAAAATGAAACCTGATATTGAACATTTGCTATTGGGATAATGATGTAATCCTTGAAAATTTTGAATTTTGCAGCATGGAATTAATATGGGAACACTATTGAACTCCAGTTGTGCCACATTCCTGAAGACTCTTGAAGAATGTATGCAGATTGCAAATGCTGCCTTTTCTTCTGAATTGCTTCAACATACTCCAGGAGAAACTTCATATTCAGTTATTCGCAAATTAAACAAGGTAAGTTTATGCAATCTCAGATACTACAAAATACTTTATGAACTGGCAACTTATGTTTGCATATGGCACAAATTAGTGACATTGCTCAGCATAACTGAACAATAAGGCAATACTTTTTGCCAATTTGCAGTCAGAATCAAAGCAAAATGCTGAGCAGGTCATTGGAGATTTCTTCCAAAACACAGATAACTTCCTCCAAATTTTTAATTTTGCACCATTATCTACTAATATGTTCTAAGACAGTAGCTTTCTGTCAAACAAAATAATCATAGAAAACAAGCACGGTAGGTCTTACCTGCCAAAAGGGTGACTTTTTATTATAATAACCATTCATTAGATATTCGTAGAATGAGCAATTCCAAGTGCATATATAATTGAACAGGCAGTTTTTTGGCTTGAGATGTGAAAGTTACTCTGGAAAAGAACAAAACAGCTTATGAACTGATTATCTTTTTGTCAAGAAAGCCTGTAAAATGTCTACTTTTTTGTAGAAAAAAATCAAATATGAGTGAGAAATTTATTAACAGACAATGAATTTTTAACATGTTACAAATATGGTTTGTTCATTAGTTTATTTAAAGGTCTGCATTTCATATCACAGTTAAAAAAACCAATTACCAAGCAGGTTTGTCAAGTACTGCTTTGGGTGTGGTCTGCAATATTTCAGAAGTTTTAAATGTGTTTCTTGCTCATTGTTGTTCATGGATTGTATATAGGTAGTCCACAACTTATAACAATTCATTTAATGACCGTTTGAAGTTACCATGGCACTGAAAAAAGTGACATGACAATTTTTTACGATTATAATCATTGCAGCATCCCCATGGTCATGTGATTTGCATTCAGATGTTTGACAACTGGTTCATATTTGTTACAGTTGCAGTGTCCCAGGGACATGTGATCACCTTTTGTGAACTTCTGACAAGCAAAGTCAATGGGAAAGCCAGGTTCACTAAACAGTAGTGTTACTAATTTAACCACCGTACTGATTCACTTAACAAACGTGGCAAAAAAGGTCATAAAATGGGGCAAAACTCACTTAACAAATTTCTCAGCAACAAATTTTGGGCTTAATTGTGGTCGTAAGTCAAGGACAACCTGTAACTGGGATGAAATGTGCAGTACAGGATTTGTTTCCTTCTGCAATATATCATGTGATTTTTGCTTTTATTTTACCAATATGCTAGTCTGCTATACTAAGATATGATGACTTCCACCTGCCCAACCGGCATGGCGAAAGGTGGCTGGGAAAAGGTGGTGACAGACCTCAGAGTCAGCTGCCAAATTTGGATCTCAAATAGTTTGAACATTTTTTCATAGATCTTTCAGCCTTTAACGCTGAAATTAAATTGATTATACTTCTAAAATGAATGTCATATCATTTTCAGATGCTAAAAATATAAGCCAAACATAGGAAACAGTATTAATATTTCAAACTGAAAAACAAAATAATTGAGATAAAAATGATACAAATAAACTTGTCTGTACTCTCAACAAAAGTGTTTTGTTGTAAGATCAACCTGGATTGTTAAATGTTGATATTCCCGGACTAATATTTTATATGAGATCCCTTTTTTCTTTTCTTCTTTATTTGTCATAGCTGAAGATTGCTATTTATGTGTAGTGTGGTATTAGCATGAATTTTAGGTTTGCTTAGCTGAGTTATTTCCCGTTTACTCATTAGACTAAATGAATTGGTGTACTCATTCATACATTATATATGTATTCATATATAATGTTTTAATTTTTCAATTTTATATTAATATTTTGATGAACTTAAGGTAGAGTATTGAACCCAGAAGAATGTTGCCAGTGCTTGAACTCATAGCAATCATTTTTTTTCCTTGCAGCTGAAACTTCCTGCCATACTTAGCCGCAGTGTAACAGAAAGGTACTATTTTTTCTTCATTCAGTTGAAGATTTTCTCAATGTCTAATATTTATGTAGTGATCCCAGCCCTCTATTAGTGTTAGCAATAACAGGGAGAAGCTATTGCAAATAATGGTGCTTTAATGAGGTGATTTTACTAAAAGTTCTCAAGGTGCCAGACAACATCTAGAAAGCCACAAGTATCTTGCAACTTCCTTTCTTTTTTTTTAATGATCAGAGATCTCTATTCCTTTTGAACTCTGTCCATACAAAATTTCTGTATTTAAAGTCCATCCAAATAATTTGTCTTACATTTCTGTATATTCTTAAGTCACTGCCATTAGATAATTTTAAATGGATACCTTTTTTATAAATAAATAAGTGCATATCAACAAACTGCAAAATCCATATAACACCATAGAACCATCTGCTTCTTTTTAAATATATATATATATATATATATATATATTGGTTTTTAAGACAAACATAGACAAACAAAACATAAAAACATCAAGCCATTTTCCATATATATATACATACAGTGTGTCGGTTGGTTTACAAATTGTTTTGTGCTTCCATTTCGTAGTCTTCAATTACATTGTATACTCATATTTTCAATCAAATATTAAATACATTAATATCATTGTTAATCATTTGACTATACTTTTATTCATTCATGTTTTACGAAATAATCCATATTTTACTTAATTTGTTTTACGACAATTCATATTATCATCTCAAATCTATCCTACAATCATTTTATAGATATAATAAGAAAAAATACATCTTTATATATTTATTATTTTCTAAGAATCTACATATTTCATTACCATGTTTTATTGTCTAACCATTGATAGAATAGATCCCAAATTTTATAAAATTGTTTATCATCTTGTTCTCTGATTTCAAATGTCAATCTACTCATTTCAGCACATTCCAATATTTTCTTTTTTTTTAAACAAGTTTTTATTGGTTTTTAAAGACAAACAAAAACAAACAAAACATAAAAACATCCAACTTTCTTTCATAAATGTACAAACAGTGTTTCGGTTGGTTTACAAATTTTTTGTGCATCCATTTCATAGTCTCAATTGCAATTACATTGCATAACTCATATTATCAATCAGAAATTGAATACCCTAGTATCACTATTAATCAGTCATTTGACTATAATTTTGTTCATTAATACTTCGCGAGATAACTATAGTTTACTTAGTTTATTTTATAACAATTCATATAATCATCCCCAAATCTATCCTAGAAACATTTTATAGCTATAATAACTAAAGAAGAAATACATCTTTATATATTCATTATTTTCTAAAATTCTAAGTATTCTATTATTATATTTTATTATCTAACCATTGATAGAAAAGGTCCCAAATTTTATAAAATTGTTTATCTTCTTGTTCTCTAATTTCAAATGTCAATCTACTCATTTCAGCACATTCCAATATTTTCTTAATGATTTCCTCCTGTAATGGTATTTTCTCATTTTTCCAGTTTTTGGCAAATACAGTCCTAGCCGCTGTTAATACATTTATAATCAGGTATTTCAATTCTTTGCTATATATTTCAGGTAAAATTCCCAATAAAAATATCTCTGGTTTCAAGTCTATATGCTTTTTTTGTCATTTTTTCCAACCACGTGTGGATTTTAGTCCAATATTTTTTAGCATCCACACAAGCCCACCACATATGGTAATATGAGCCAGGTATCTGATGACATTTCCAACATTTTTCAGATTTGTTCTTGAACATTCTTGCTATTCTTGTCGGGGGGAAATGCCACCTGTAAAACATCTTATACAAATTTTCTTTATATGCTGTTGACATTGTCATTTTATAATTTTGGGACCACAATTTTTGCCATTTCTCTAGATCAATCCCATATCCAAAATTCTTCCCCCAAGCAATCATTGTTTCTTTAACTTGTTCTTCTAATTTAATTTCTAATAAATATCCATACAATTTTTAAATCACCTTTTCATAAGTACCTGTCAAAATCTTATCTAAATCAGTCAGTTTATCATAAAAACCTTCTGTTTTAGAATCTTTATCATACCTTGAATGTATTTGCGTATATGAAAACCAATTCATCTTTATACCTTGTTCCTCTAATTTTTGCATAGATTTAAGTTCACCCTTTTCATTCAATATTTCACCATATCTAACTGTTTGTTCCTTTTTGTATATTATAGGATAAGAAAATGCTTCAATAGTCGATAGCCAGACTGGAATTTTCAAATAACATTGTCTTTTAGTCTTCTCCCAGTTTAACCACAGAGACTCCCATATATAATGTCTTCTAAAATACACCTGTGTTTTAGTTCCTTTATACCATAGAAAAGCATGCCACCCCAACAACATATCATGTCCTTCTAATGTCAACAATCTAGTATTTCTTAATGTTATCCATTCCTTAACCCACATCAGATTTGTAGCTTGGTAATACAACTCTCAATTAGGCAAACCAAATCCTCCTCTTATTCTGTCATCTTGCAAAAGTTTTAACTTTATTCTTGCTTTCTTACCTTGCCATATATATTTCAACACAATTTTATTTAAATCCTCAAAATAATCTTTTCAAGCCTAACTGGAATTGTTTGGAACAAATATAAAATTCTGGGTAATATATTCATCTTGATTGTTGATATTCTCCCTATTAATGACAGTTGTAAATTTTCTCATTTCGCCAAATGTAGCGCTATCTGCTGCTTAAGTTTGATATAATTATTCTCTTTTGGTGTACTACATCTTGCTGTCAAATGTATCTCCAAGTATTTGATCTTATTCGTGACCTGAATTTTCAATAGATCCACCAATTCTTCCTTCTGTCTTGATAGCATATTCTTTGTCAAGATCTTTGTCTTATCTTTATTTATTTTCAAACCAGACACCTTTCCATATGCCTCTATCTTTTCGATCAATTTTGATGCTGTTTCTATTGGGTCTTCTAAAATGAAAACCAGATCATCTGTGAATGCTTGCAACTTAAATTCTTTTTAATTTTCATCCCTTTTATATCCTTTTCTTCTCTAATATTTCTGTTTAGCACTTCCAAGGTTAACACAAACAACAGAGGTGATAGTGGGCACCCTTGTCTTGTTCCTTTTCTTATATCAGTAGATGCTGTCAGTTCTCCCTCTATCATTACCTTTGCTGTTTGCTTATGATATATAGCTTCTATTGCTTGAACAATTTTTTTAGCAAAGCCCATCTGTTCCAGCCGTAATAACATGAATCGCCAATTCACATTATCAAATGCCTTCTGTGCATCTAGAAATATCAAAGCCATTTGTTTTTCAGGATGTGCCTCGTAGTATTCCAAAGTGTCCAAGATTACTCTCATATTATCTTTAATTTGTCTCTTTGGCAGAAATCCACTTTCATCAGGATGGATAAAATTGTTTAAGTATTTTTTAAGTCTTTCTGCCAATATTGAAGCAAAAATTTTATAATCTGCATTTAGTAAGGAAATAGGTCTATAGTTCTTGATTTGTAATGGATCGGCCTCCTCTTTTGGGACAAGTGTAATATAAGCTTCTGACCATGATTTAGGTATCTTCTTCTTTAACATAACTTCATTCATAACTTCTAGCAACGGAAGGTTCAATGATTCTTGTAGTGTTTTATAAAATTCTGCTGGAAGTCCATCTGGGCCTGGTGCCTTTCCATTGTTTTGCTTCTTGAGTGCTTCAGTTTACTCCATCATCGTTATATTGCTTTCTAACATTATTTCAATCTCTTTAGGTATCTGGGGTAGATTAGTGTGGTGGTCTCTCATGAAAAGAAGACACTTTGCAAAGTTGTCTTGGGATAAGAGCGCAGAGAGAACTCCGAAACCCTCTTTTATTAGAAGCAGTCTTTGTTAACGTAGCAATTTTGTTAACGTCCTATCACAAATGCATTACATCACACAACATGCACTGATCATTCGCATAAAGCATACAAGGCTTCAGAGTTTAAGTTTGCTACAGTTCTGGTTAAGAAATGGCAACAATTTGTCCTTGCTCCTTGCTCCGTGTTCCAGCCAACTACCAGAAGGCTCCGTTGTCCTAGCACATACACAAAGAACAAAGAATCATAGTTCCCACATCTCCCCTGTTTTTCCTTTTTAAGAGACAGGGAGTGTTTTAGTCCCAACAACAGTCTTTGTCAGGCCTGTAGGCAAGAGTGCTGTGCATGCTGATGTTATCCACGGCGTTCGTGACTTCTTCAACCATCACAAACATCTTGTCCTTGTCTGGGTTGTCACAGGTTGGCTCTTCTATCTCATTTTCGGATGGCAGTGGTTCATATGTGTTAGTTTTTTGTTGATTCCAGAGAGCCATTACCTGCGCAGTGGTTTTTTTCTCAGCCAAGAGGGATAAACTGTTAGAAATAGTGCGTACAAAGATGAGTAATACACAAGGCAATACAACACATCCCGCAGCAATCATACCAATGAGCGCTACAATAGCTTGCAAACCAGGCAATTTTGGGAACCAGGATCCAAACATGTCTCTAAAATCAAGACCTAAAAAACGATATTGTACCCCCTTAGATTCAGGTGAGTGAGTGTAGAAGCAAATGGGATTACATTTGTCAGTGGTACATGAAGTAGAGCTTGATTTAACAGTGATATTAATATTTTGAGGGCCTCTTACTTGAGCAGAGTCAATAGGTGGGGTGTACCAGTAGTTGTAAACAGTGGTGGCCCCCACATTAGTCCCGGACACTTTTTGAAAGAGATATTTCTTTTCCTGTAGATAAGATCTCTGCCAGCTGTGTGAGCCGCAGGTAACTCCTGCAGCGTCGTTAGGACCTTGACCTTTGCTGATGGCAAGGCAAGCATCAAAGCATACTGAGGTGTTGGTACCCCCCCGAGTGACATTATGGGTTATGTACCCATTTTTTGTTTGACTGGTAGAGAACATTCCTGCAAGATCAGAACTGGAGCTACCTTTGTATGCATAGACATATAGGGATGCTGTAATGGGTCCCACTGCCTTGGGCTCATAGCACTGAATGCCTTCGGCAGTGTAACATCGCGCATATTGAGTGTTGTTATGCAGACAAGGGGAGACCATCGTGGAGTTGCACTCAGGCTTCAAGGTATGATAGATCAGGGTGGATTGGGTTTTCGTTCCGCTGCGAGTAGTTTTGATGCAGGCATCGCAGGAGGATGGGGTGGCTGTCGTATCGGCAGGAACGATGTGGAAACCCAGGAGGCAAATGATGAATGTAGCGGGCAGCTTCATGATGCTGATGTAGGCAAGGCTGGTTTGGGTAGAAAAGGCCTCACTTGTCGTCCGGGGACCCAGGTGGTGGCGTTGTTGCAGGAAACAGCCGCGTACCCTCGTTCCCAGGTTATAAGTTCAGCTGGCCCATGCCACGTGGGATCTGGCAACTGTCGGAAGTAGACTGGAGGTCTAGGATAATCCTTGGATGGAGAGCAAAAGTGTCGAGAGGCGGCAGAAGAAACAGGTGTGCCAGACTCATTCAGGAAATTCAGTGTAAATAAGCACAAGTTAAGCTTGTTTTGCAGCGTGGGTAGCCCTGGGGTGAGTTTCCCTATCGAGTTTTGAACTTTGTCAAGAGCATTCTTTAGGGTCAGATTGGCTCTTTCTACTATGGCTGCCCTTGAGAATTGTATGGAATGCCAAATTTGTGCAAAATGCCCCATTGTTTACAAAAGGTAGCAAAGTTGGTACTAGTATAGGCGGGGCCATTATCAGTTTTTAATTCCGAGGGCTTTCCCAGGCACGCAAATGACCGGATGCAGTGGTTAATGACATGTTTTATGGTCTCTCCTCTTTGCGGGGAGGCCATGATGAACCCTGAGTATGTGTCCACTGAAACATGGATATATTTCCATGGTGCAAAAGGCACATACT
The DNA here is from genome assembly GCF_900518735.1 of Pseudonaja textilis. The sequence continues at coordinate 9,300,412 of NW_020769346.1, read as the reverse complement.
GGGTTACATCCATTTGCCAAATTTGGCAGGCTTTTAAGCCTCTGGGATTTACTCCCATTGGCAGGGCAGGGGCTTGCTTGCTGCAAGTAGGGCATTGTTGAATAATTGCAGCAGCCTCTTGGGCGGTGATTTGGAATTCCTTCATAAGAGCCCTTTTATTTTGATGAAAATAGTTATGACTGTCCCAAGGGGTTAGGGGAGAAAGAGAGAAAGCAGATAGAATAGTATCAGCGGATGCGGCTTGTGCAGAAAGGTTAAGAGCATTAATAGGGCTATTATACTGAGCTGTGGAAGCAGCAAAGGCACCCTCTCCTGCCAGTTCATTTGCGGTAAGATTCAGATTTTGAGCTGCCAATAGGCGACAATGATGGAGAAACTCCGATTGCCATACAACAAATTGAGTCCCTGTTAGAGTCATATGAAAAAGGCTATGCCAATCAGCTGGGATCATTATATGGGCGTTAGCCATCATTCTAAATAATCCCATCATAAATGGAGCCTGAATACCATACATTTGTACAGCTTGTTTGATATCCTTGATTGATTTAACAGGGATGGGTTCCCAGTGCGGGACGTTTTGTCCCTGCACGTTCTGCGCATAAACTAACAGGAACACCGATGGGCAGTTGGAGTGATCTAACTCACCAGTTCTAACTCCTGCAGCGATGGCGGCATGAACCGCACCCATAGGAGGGGGTAAGGCAGGAGAGGAAGGCACAGAAGGGAGAACAAGAGAAGAAGAAGAGGGATTGGGTGAGGGGGGGTCAGGAGAAGGGGGGAGGTTTACCGACCTCATTTGCCTCCGGGGGGGCAGTCGGTTTAAGAGACACAGGCGCCACAGCAGGGGGCAAGAGTTGTACAGCAGGATTCACATAGGGAGGGGGTCCAGAAAGGGGGCCCAGTAGGGGTTGCTCTAGAGAGGAGAGAGCCTCAAAAACCACCCTCCAAGCAATTAATATAGACGAAGGGGCCCTAGGACTTGCATGAAGGTATTTTCCAATCTCCTTCCATACTGTAGTTTTGATACTGCCTTTAGCCGGATAAAAAGGGCAGTGTTGCCAAATGTATTCTAGGAGTTCCTCAATAGAGGTTTTTGGGAGGGGGGCATGAAGAGAGCCCCCCTTTTAAAGGTAAAAAAATTTCGTTTGGTCAATTCTCTGATTTCCTGAATGTGAGCTGCCTGCTCCTTAGAGAATCTACCACCCATACTCACGAGGGATCCGTTGTCGCCAGCGATTCAAGCGGATGAGGTGCACCAAGTCTATTCCAGACGATGAGAATGGGTGTGCCAAAGACGTATCTCTTTTGAGTGGATCACGTCGGGGTCACCAGTTGTGGTGGTCTCTCATGAAAAGAAGACACTTCGCAAAGTTGTCTTGGGATGAGAGCGCAGAGAGAACTCCGAAACCCTCTTTTATTAGAAGCAATCTTTGTTAACGTAGCAATTTTGTTAACGTCCTATCACAAATGCATTACATCACACAACATGCACTGATCATTCGCATAAAGCATACAAGGCTGCAGAGTTTAAGTTTGCTACAGTTCTGGTTAAGAAATGGCAACAATTTGTCCTTGCTCCTTGCTCCTTGCTCCGTGTTCCAGCCAACTACCAGAAGGCTCCGTTGTCCTAGCACGTACACAAAGAACAAAGAATCATAGTTCCCACAGATTAGCATTCTTTAAATACTGTTTAACTCTTTCCTCATCAATATTCTCTTGTGTGTATAGTTTCCCATAATAGTCTTGTATAATTTCCTTCTTCTCTTTACTACCATAGCAAACTTGGCCTTGGTCATCTGTTAATTGCAATATTTTCCTTGATTCTTTCTCCTTTCTCAATTTGTATGCTAACCATCTACCTGGTTTGTTTGCATCTTCAAATTAGTTCTGTTTCGCACCTCTGATTTTCTGTGCTAGTTCTTCTTTTTCTATTTGACCCATTTTATGTTTAATTATATCAATTTTTAACTTAATGTCCTTTTTCTGTGGCATTTTCTGTAACTCTTTTTCAAGTCCTTTATACTCATCCTCTAATGTCTTAGAGGCCAGTCTTTTCATGGTATTTCCTTTTCCTTGTATAGTCTATTATCAAGCCTCTGGCATATGCCTTCATTGTATCCTATACGTTCTGCATTGATGTATCTTCTGTTTTGTTTTCTCTAAAGAAGAAAGCCAGTTCTTTCTCCATCCACTGTGTGAAGTCTTTTTCCTTTAATATAGTATTATTTAACGTCCATCTAGATCTTCTTCTTTGTCCTTTCCATTTAATTGTCATTGGGTTGTGATCTGCCCAAATACTTGTTTCAATATTTATTTCTTGAATATTAGTTAACGATTCTGTTGACATCCATATCATATCTATTCTAGACCATGATAAATGTCTATTTGAATAGAAGGTGTATTTTTTAGTCTTAGCATTTCTTATTCTCCATGTATCTTTTAAATTTATTTCATCTATCATTTAAAAAAAAGATTTAGGGAGAGTCTTTCTGTTTTGCTTTGTTGTTTTCTGTGCTGTGTAGTCCAGTTTATTATCTACAATTCCATGAAAATCTCCCATCATAACTATATTAGCATAATCCAGTTCAATTATTTTCACATGTAATTTTTTATAAAATTCTTCTTGATTGTCATTCAGGGCATAGATTGCAATCAGGAGTGTTTTCATATTATTGTCCATTATTTCCACCATTAGTATTCTTCCATCGTCATCGGTATAGATCAATTTCGCTGGGATAATATCTTTAATGTATAAAACCACTCCTCTTTTCTTTCATTATGTCAAAGAAGTAAATATTTTCCCTAGTTTTGGCTGTATCAACAATTGTTCATGTTGCTTTTTGATATGTACTTCTTGTAAGCAGATTATATCAAATTTTAATTTCTCTAATTTATGGAAAGTATTCTTTCTTGTAACAGCTGAGTTAAATCCATTTATGTTAATTGTAATCAGTTTTTTCTCTTCCATGGTTATATTTTGTAGTTAGGTTTAGCAGCTCTCGTAGATCTTGGTTCACATTGTTCTTTGACTTCCACCTTTCCACCTACTGCACCTTCTTCTTTTTCGGTCGCCATTTGGCAGTCCTCTTGGTATTCAATTAGTGAAATTTCTTTTTCTGCCTCCTCCTCTTTCCCTCCAAAATATTCTGTGTAAAATAATTCAGCTTTCTCAATTGAGTCGATTCTATGTCTCTGTTCTTGCAATGTGAACATTAAACCTTCTGGAATCAGCCATCTATAATTCACCTCTTTTTTAAGTAGCATTTTGGTCAAAAATCGGTATTCTCATCTCGCTCACTCTTCTGGGTACTTGTTTCAGGACCTCAATCTCCTTGTCTTTATATGTCAATGTTTTCTTTCTTGCCACTTGCAGTATTTGCGTTTTAATGGCTTTCTTTGTAAATCTGATGTGAACTTCTCTTGGTAAGCTATTTCTCATTGCATATCTTGTGAAGACTTGATAAACTTCATCTATTCCATCCATCATCTTCTCTTGAGTTATTTCCAAAGCTTCAAGCCAAAATTTCTATCATTGTCTCAGCTATGTTTTGTCCCTTTTCTTCCTCTGTGTTTTGGAATGTGTGATAAAATTCTAATCTGTCCATCTCCCACCTCAACATCCCATTTTTATCTTGTTCAACCACAGTTAATCTGCTATCAATATCTCCAATCTTATCTTTTTGTTTATCTTCTTCAATTTTTTGAAATCTCTCATTATACTTCATCATCATTTGTTGACTGTTCTCCACCTTTTCATCAGTTTTCCCTGTTCTTTGTTCAGTGTTCTCTGTTCTCTTTTCAATATTCTCTGTTCTTATTTGAATATTTTGAATTCCTTGCTTAATCATCTGCAGGGTCACTTTTTCTTGTTCTTTTTCTTGTTGTAACATCGTCTGTATTGAACGTTGTCCTCCAGATGGTGAAGAGGAAGAAGTAGAAGTTGAGGAACCAGGGACTGTTAGTTTCCTACTCATTTCGGACAATTCAAAATCTTCAGGTTCTTCTAGACCTTAATCCACTTGTGAAATAACCAATTATAATTCCAAGTAAAAATAGTAGGAAAAAAGAAACCAAATAGTAACAACAACAACAATAATAAATTTATTCAGGTTCTTGTATATCTTAATCCAATCGATTGGTTAGATAGCAGTAAAACTCAAAAATGGAAGAAAAGACCATAAACACACACAAAAAGGAAAAATTGTTAAATCCTGAAAAAGGCGGAAAAGTAAAAAAATAAAAAAATAAAAAAGAGAAAAGAAAAGTTCTTCAGGTTCTTCAACACCTTAATCCAATTAAAAAGTCTCAGGTATAAAAGGATGCATAAGAAAAAAAAAGAAAGCCACAAAAATAAAAAAACCAATATGGAAGGTAAATAGAAAAAAAATACAAGGAAGGGAGAGAGAAAAAAGAAGAGACTACTCCCTTATGTTAGTGTTTGGGGACAAACCCCCGAGCAGAGTGCACAGCAGCAGTCAAGCCAGGCAGCCAAGTGAGAGTGAGGCTGGGCCCAAGAGTATACACACACTTGAGACAAAAA
>NW_020769346.1:9245993-9295862 GCF_900518735.1 Pseudonaja textilis | reverse complement strand
TATATATTCATTCACCCAAACCAGTTGGTGTATCCATATACCCAACACCTTAAAAAGAGGGGGGGGGGGAGGAAAGAAATCATTAATACTAAAGCTTTTCCTTTAAAATAAAATGCAGATGTAAAAATTAGACTTAAAAAGACAAAAAGAAAGACAAAAACAAGTCCCAAAAGGCCAAAAATCCAAATAGCTATTACAAAAAGTAAACTAGTAAGGAGGAGGTTTGTTAAAGTAAGAAATAGCCCAGCTTAAAAAAAATAAAAAGTGCACACTGCACCTTGTTTGGTTATCCAAGGCTTTTGTTAAAATTTATATCTCTCTTCTCCAGAGTCTTATCACCTTTTTTTTCTATAAACTTCAACACCAGACTCCAGTTATTGATAGAAACCCAGAAGAGCACCTGCAATAATACTCTCCCATGCTCTTCCCTCTATCTTATCAAACAGCAATGTCCTTGAAAAGAAGGCTCAGTACTTTCTCAGCTTTGTCTGGTCAGGAAAAAAAAAGAGATAGAATATTTCCAAGCCTCTAGTTGGCAGTGTTACAAAGTTTCTTCTGCTTTCACTTTCCCCCTCCTTTTCCAAACAAGATATAATAAAAATTAATTAAAAAGGGAAAAAGATATTTAAAAAGATGACTAAAAGGGAGTCTCTAGCCTAGAATATTATAAAGTCAAAAAGGAGAGAAAGAATAGGTGGAAGAAGAAAAAAAACCAGTCCAGTTTCAAAATATAAAATCGTGTAGAAAATCCAGCAATGAGAAATAAAAATAAAAATATTACTTTGACTTCCTGTTTAAAATTGCCGCTTAGTCACTTCTGTCAAAACGTTTACAGATTCTTTCTTTTCCTTAGGGTGTCCTTTCAAATCTTAAAGTAAAGAAAAAATTCTCACCAAACCGGCACACTTTCTCTTTCCGTTCTCTTTCGTTTCGGAGCTGTCCCAACTTCAGCAGCTTTAATGGCTGCCTCTTTGCCGCTGGCAAAAAGAGCTTCCCCTGGATCTACCAGGGACTTTGCGGTATCCCTGGGATCGACAGGATGCACTCTTTACATTCACCATCTCTTCGGGACGGTTTAGATCCGATAGGACCGTCCAGGAGCAACGATATCGGCAGCGATCTCAGACCGTCAAGATTGCATGCCGTATCATCTAGACACCAACTCCGCCTCCCAGAACCATCTGCTTCTGATGCCAATGCTGCATTTATGTTTTAAAAATAAATACCGTTCTTCATTTATTAGCATGAAAAAGTCCAACTGGACAGTCAGTAGTGAGAGTTTTACTTTCTAAAGATGTAACTGCAGCTACTGGATCAGAAAAGTAAATTCTTAAAAAATGTAGTATAACACATAAAAATGGAAGGAAAGATGAGAACATTATGTAAGACAAGCATTAATATTTAGCATTAATTTGGCTTTCCCTTTTTTAATTTCTTTCTTCCCAGGAAGATGGAACTAAAGCAATATGAAAATGGGTCTATTTATAAAAATACTACCCTTCATGAAAAAACTTTTATTGAAAAATCACCCCCTGTACCCCTAAAGAGAAGCGAAAGGAAAGGTAAGAAAAGAGCCTTATTTGTTCTCCGGAGAATCTGGAGAAATTATTTCATATCTACTCATAACAAAATCCTGAGTTGGTACAGAATACACAACTGTGAGCTTGAAGAGGACCAATTAGAACACAATATCATTTGCAATGTGCTTTTCATTTTGTGGCTGTCCTGCTAGCTTCAGATCATGAAAGACCCATATCTGAAAGGGAAAAGGAGGGATGAAAGACAGAAGAATGAAGACATAGAAAGAAAGATGAGTGATCGGATATGTGTTTGTGAAGAGATGTGTCCTCCTTCTCTATAATACCCAAACATTTGAATAAAGGGTTGTGAGGAGTTTGACATTCTCCTGTTGTAATATTAAGGGTTTGTCTTCAAGACAGAGAGGTACTAGAGAATTGAATTAGAGCAGAGGTGTCAAACTCAATTTCATTGAGGGCCTCATCAGGATTGTGTTTGATCTTGGGGGGGCGGGGCATGGCCAGCTGGATTCATTCACCAAGGCTTTGTTTTGGGCTGTGACGTGTGCAGCCTCGAGTTCCATTTTCGCCGGCAGAGGGTTGCAGGGGGCCACCGCAGCCCAAAACAGAGCCCGGGAGGGAAGCACACAACCCTCCCAAGCTCCTTTTTCACTGCCAGAGACGCCACGGGCTGGTCCTTCACTGTTTCCAGGGTGGGCACACGGGCCAAATCTAAGCCCCCTATGGGCTGGATATGGCTCCAGGGTTTGACACCCCTTAATTAGAGTAATAAGGATTTAGAGTCTGCTGAAATTTGATTTGTTGTTTATTTTCCTATTGTTTGGAAAAATATTTATGGATTTGCTAACTAAATTATAATGCATCTACAGCTTTGCTACCTGGATACTGCAAATACACATCCATTCTGGTCTTTCTAATATTAATTATTAATTATATTAATTTTCCACAATTAGCCTCCACACCATTTAAAGATTTTTGTTTCTTTAAATCTAAGGTAGCCCCAGTAAAGATGGAGAAAACAAGCTGCTACCACAAGGGAACATTCAAGACGACAAACCTTTAGAGCCTTTAGAAGAACATGTAAACAGATCAGCAGACACAGATCTTCCTACTTTCTTCAGTGCTATGAAATATAGGTAGTATGCCACCTGGATGGAGCATCCTCCCAAAACTTAATGGAATTTAATCCAAAGCAGTATAACTCTCCACAGAATTTATCATCTGCATGCTTACCTAATATGGTTTATAACAGAAGAAAAACTAGTAAACATTTATAAATATTATAAACTACAGCTAGTCCTTGACTTTTAGCCAGTTATTTTATTATCATTCAGAGTTATGACAGAAACAAAGCAGCCCCCCCCCCCCCCCAATCATTACAAATGGTCACACCACCTCCCTTCTGTGGTCATGTGAACTGCATATTGGGCAGGGCAGCTTTATGACCAATTGTGGCACACCACCTTTATAAGACCGTAATTTGTAGTATTTTTGTGTGGGATTTTTTGGGGGGTGTGGTGGGGTGGATGAGAAAATGCTGGTTCATTTAATGATTGCAGCATTTGTTTAATACTGGCTTGAAAAAGACTATAAAATTGCATAAATGCCTCAGCCTACAGCCATTGCACAACTGTAACCAATCCTAGTTTACATTTGTAAATCAAAGACTACCTGTAGAAGGTTTTGAAATAGGATTCAGGGTGGAGTTATTTTTTATTGTTATCGCAGGATTGGGTTTTTAATGTTTCGTTTGCATTCTTTTCCAAAGATTTAGTGATATCAAGCTTTTTGATGATGGGGGAATACCAACAGAAGAATTTCTGAATTCCTGTTATGAAATAGTTCCAGTCTTGGGTAGGTATGATTGCTGGTTTTCTCCATAACATTTATTGTATATGGATGCTGTTGGCTGCATTGGGTATTCTACGCTGGATCATAGAATAGATTCTGTAGATTGTAAATAGGTGATCCTTAGTTATCCTCAGTATTTGCCTTAGACTTTTCCAAAATAATTCAGTAACATAAGTAAGTCTTTCTTTTTTATGATAGTTAGGAAGATAGAGAATGATCTAAGAAGTTGTTATGGATTATTAGTGGCAATAACCCATAATAACCATAGTTGTTAACCGTTATTGGTGGCAGGAAGATAAAATAAACTTGATTACAGGTTTTAGGCAGATTTTTTTTAGGCAGTTGCAACATATCTTTTCCTTTTTAAAAATAATAACTTTATATAACTTTATAAAAAGTTTTAATTACAATAATATTTTTCCTGCAGAATTTTTTCTTGAAGGATCTCTTGGCATGTATTTTAATTTAATTTTAATTTATTTTTATTCTGTGTTTTTTTTTAATAATTTAAGCCAGCGAACAGATCTAATATTCCTTCCTTCTCCTGACTTTCCCACAACAACCTTTTGAAGTGAGCTGCACTAAGAGAGAGTGACTGGTCCAAAGTCACCCATCTGGCTTTCATGCCAAAATGGGTTTAGAACTCACAACCTGTTATTTTCTAGCCCAGTGTCTAAATCAAATCGGCTTGCAATGTGTAAGTTGAGACATTCAATATGTCTGAAATAAGTCTCAAATAAAACTTCACTGTAGAGTGCGGATCTACTTGGATAAACTTCAGTAGGGAAAGCTTTTTATTTGTTTCCTTGGTACCAACCAATAATCAATGAAACTTACTTCTAAATAGACTTACAGACCTCTTTATAAATGTTTCATTGTTTATTTTTTGTCTGGCTCTTGCTATATTTTCATGGAACTCCATTGATTTCCATAGTGTTGCCTTTGGATGTTGTCTTCTTTCTAAGCATGAAACAGATCAAGATCTATATAGCAGCATGATCTTGATTAGTCTGAAAGACTGATTTCAACAATTCATTCATGCATTCATTCATTTAGTTTTTATTCATTAAATTTATATACCACACATCTCCCTAATCAAAATAACATTATTTCAGAGTGTAATTTAGAAGCTCCTAATATTTAGCTCATTTTGTCCAGGTTCAATCTCTTATGCATCTCCAATGCATATCTAACCAATTTAGCTTGGGTTTTTCAGATAGTCCCCAACTTACGGCCTTAATAGAGACTGGGGTTTCTGTTGTAAGACATGGATTATAAATTGAAGCACCCAGGTGACTGGGCCTGGTTTTATTACCTTTTTTGTGGCAGTTGTTAAATGAACAAGTAATGTAGTGATAATAAGTAAATCAACATTCCTATAGGCATTTTCAGCTGGAAATGACCTAGAAAGGCCAGAAATGGGCAAAACCCATCATAAATTACAGTCACATGACCTCAAAACATTGTCCAGTCAAAAAGGTGAGCGGATTGTCCAGCACGTGAAATGAAGTCATGTGACTCGGGTGGTCAGAGAATGCAACCATTGGAACTACAGTACTAAGTCATGTAGCTTTGGGGGTCCATCCTAACTTTGAACTAAGTAATCGGTCATCAAATGAGGACTACCTGTATATGTACCAATTTTACAAAGAGTTGTTCATCAGGCTTGAGCTGTCCTCCAAAATAGTTCTAAATGTGTGTTGTGGCCATGAAATTTCTAAAGCCATTGCTCTAGGAAGTCTGCAAAGCCTGAACATGTTAAATGCTCTTATGAAGATGTATCCCTTTAGGTGGGGAAGGAAGGCTAGTGAGATGTTCCAGATGTTTATTACGAAAGATTTAAAAATATCTTGTAAAGATTATAAGCTAATTCAAGCTATCATTGCAGATGGTCCCCACTTAATGGCATCCTGTTCAGTAACTAGTTAAATTTATGATGGTACTGAGTGAATGGAATTTACAACCATTTTTCACAGTTACAGTGGTTGCAGCATCTCCACAGATTTACTGTATGATCTGTGGAGTGGACCCTTGGCACCCAGTTTGCAACTAAGACATCTTTCCATCCTGAGACTACCATTTGCAATCTTCTTTACCAGTTTCTGACAAACAAACTCAGTGGGGAAGCCAGGAGGAAGTCACAAATTGTGATCACATGACATCATGCTTAACAGCAACCAGAAGTACTAGAATACATCACTAAAGACATGATCGTGTGATGTTGCGTTTTATTATTTAAATTTCTGTTCCAATTATTGTCATTAAGTGAAGGCTAGCTATACTTTTCTCAAAAATTATGTCTCAACCTGGGACCAACACTTTGTATCCAACACAGATTGTTTGAAAATAGTTTGCAGCTTTAGCAACATTGGGGGTGAAAGGAGTTATTTTTTAAATAATTATAATTTTGGACTGTTCTCTAAAAGAATGAGAGAAATGAATTAAGAACAATGATGTCATGTAGGCATTTGGAAGAAGAAGCATGCCAAATTTATGTTAACAGAAAACTGAGATATATTCCACAATCTATTTCTGTTTGGGGAGATTTTTTTTTTTTTTTACAATCCTCTAATCTCTTTTATCGGGCTGGAGTTGGGGTGACTGAATGAAGTTGAGTGTTTACTGGCTGGATGCCTCCCTGACGCCTACACAGAGTTTGCAGCGGACATTTTCTCTTTGTACCCTGATAGGAAAACATCTGTTTCTGCTTAGGACTGAACTCTCAGCCTTCCACGTGGGAGACAAGTATCTTCACCTCTAGGCCACCAGGCTGCTCATGAGGAGACAATAATCTGATAGCAAAAATAATTCTTCCTCCACTGTTTCCATAGAGTAAGAGAGAGAAGAGAAATTCTGATACACAGGCAGAATTCTCCCCGTATAATATCAGATATAGCCCAAGGGTGATATCCTTCCTGCTCTTTTGTGCTAAATCAGAATTTTGTAGATGCCAGTTAAAGAGGGCCTTGAGGGAACCAAACTTGAAAAAGACAATGTTTTCTTTTTTTCTAGACAAACTTGGACCCACAGTCTTTGCCCCTGTTAAAATGGATTTTGAAGGAAATATAAAGGTAATAGATTCAGTTTAACATTCAGTGGCCATTAATATATAACTTTCATAGCATTGTAGAACTGAAAGGAACCATTTAGACCAGTGGTAGTTAACCTGGTCCCTACCACCCACCAGTGGGCATTCCAGCTTTCATGGTGGGCAGTAGGGGTTTTGTCCCCTGCTTTATAAAATCACCATTACTGTGGAACCGGTGGATGGTTAGAGAAAATTTTACTACTAACAGAGATACAAAAGTGGGCGGTCGGTATAAAAAGGTTGACTACTCCTGATTTAGACTATCATGTATTCAAGTTCAAAACAAAGAAAGCCTGGCCAAGATACAGTATGTCAATATATATCTCTATATAAGAACCTACCACCTCCCAGGTATTGTTCAGAGGTCAAACTATTCTTAGAATTAGGCAGGATTTTGTAATTTTCACCGGCATTTGCCTTTCTGTAACTTCAGCTTATTCTCCCATGTTTCATTTTTATTTTTTTTCTCTTCTATTCAATTGTGTCTTCATGTACTTAAAGAGAGCTATATTAAAGAGAGCTGTTGTATCCCCTCACAGGGCCCATCTATGTTTACTTTCTGGGCTGCTGTCTTTGCCACTCTGTTGCAAAATAGCTTTCTCACACTGTCATAGGAGGTCTGTAAAACTGTTTGTTTCAGCTGGCTAGTGGGGGGAGAACCCAAATCAGAAGACAGCAGATGGTCTAGTCCAGGGGTGTCAAACTCAAGACCTATGGCCCAGATCCAGCCCGTGGGTTGCATAGATATGACCCATGGGGCCACTCTGGAAACAGTGAAGGACTGGCCTGTGGTGCCTCTGCCACCGCCCTTCCGAGCTCCATTTTTGGCTGTGATGACCTCCTGCAACCCTCTGCCAGTGAATATAGAGCTCAGGAGGGCCATGTGCGGCCTTCCCGAGCTCCGTTTTCACTGGCAGAGTACTTGGGCCACCAGGCGTCCCCAACATGAGTGACATTGAGAAGCCCACCCTGGTCACGATTATCCAGCCTCCAAGGTCAAACACAAACCTGATGCAGCCTGCAATGAAATAAAGTTTAACCCCCCCGCTAGTCTAGTCCTACCCCAGTTCTTTTCCATGCACATTAACTTTTTGTGGCAACAAAAGTTAGAAAACAAAAGAAATTCAGATGCTATAGGATAGGGAACAAGTGATGATACTAGCACCTTAGTTTCTAAAAAGCGATGGAAACCTTGATAAAAATGGAGTTCGTGTCAATGAAAATCCATTTGCCATTGTTCCAGAGAAAATGCTGCCTAAATGTTATATCTGAATGGAAAGCTGGATAGTTAATTCTAAAAGTTTTCAAAGTCCAAAAATGGAGAGTTCCAAAGAAAATTGTTACCTCTGGAAAGGTGTTCTGTTACCTTTCCTTTAGGTTGAAATACAGTATATTCTGTTATCTCTTTCTCTCTTTTTAGGACTTAATTTCTAATCATCTCCTTGTTACTCAGCTTTTTTCAAAGAAAACTAGATGCAGAAATAGCTTAAGGCTTTTCAGAGAAGGAGAAAAACCACTCTTGGAAAAAACCACCAGCAGAATTATATATTTAGAGTTTTAAAGACTAGTTTTGTCATCATTGCTGTAGAGACATGCAGTATTTGGATTGGAACTTGGCAAAATTTCTTCCTATTTTACATGGCACAACACCAGTGTCTGTTTTCACACTTAATTCAATGTACCTTTGCCTACTTTAGATCCAAATACTATGACTCTCAATCCTACCATTATATTAAGTAAGGGTATTGGATACCAGCAGGTTTATATCTTTAAGCGTTTTTCTTTGATTGCTAAAAAGTCTGAAATGTATGTTTGACATCCTTTTAGAAAATAAATCAGAAATATATAACCAACAAAGAGGATTTCTGTACCCTTCAAAAAATTGTCCTTCATGATTTGAGCACTGAAGTGGCGCAAATTCGACACTCTGCTACACAGGCCCTCCTCTGGCTTAAAAGGTCAGTGTTCTGTTCTGAGGGTAATTTGAGATGACTCAGTAGAAGGGACTTGCCTTTGCTCTAAAATCTGTAAATAATGTTTACTTTTTAAGAAAGCAATTGCATTTCTGTCACAATACATGCAAAACATGTAAACCCAAGTTATCATTTGTATTTAAAAACACTAAAATATATGGACTTGTGCATCATGATCAGTCTTTGGGTGCAGATTACAGACTAGCCAGTTACTGGGAATGTTACAAGTTTAGAAAAACATTCTCCATATTACAGTGGAGAAATGGCGAGCAGCTATGAAATCCCAGCTTTCTGAGATAGTCATTTTCTAATTAAAAGCAGATTACAAATTTTCAGGTCAAGTTATAAACGTAAGCCTTGATGTCCTCTCATATTTTATATCTTTATTTCTCACTGCTATATCAAAATATTCAAGAGGATGATTTGATTTGTAAAGTTTCAATGAAACTGCACTTGTGAGCAGAATTGTGAAGAAATTCTATAGGACAATGTGTTTAGCCTTACCTTATTAAATATACGAGTTGTCAAATGAGTTTTTATTGCTATTTGATAACACCATGCATGAAACAATATATAGACAATGAATATGCATATTGGACTTGTTAGCAACTTTTCACCATAATAGTGGCCTTTATGCTTAACATTTTCAAAATCAATGCCTGCAATCTAGAAAGTGCTTTGTTCTGTTGTTGATATTCAAGATATTTTCAGAAACATAATAAAAATAAGAAAACATCTTCAGCCAACTTAATGTGATGAATTAAAACAAAAACAAAAATTGTCACTGCTTCCTAATAACTTGTCGTGGTTTTCTTACATCCTGGAAATAGCTGGGAAAATGTCCTTGCTTTTACAAGAACTGATTCATGCAATTGGAATAAAAAAAAAAATTCTTTAGGATTTGTTTCCAGAAAGGTGTGTTTTCATTTGTTTGAGATTATATTTGATTTTAAATATTTGTAATTTAAAAATCAGTTCTTATTTTCAGAAATAGCAGTAATAGATATATACAGAATTCGTAGATATGGATTCACAAAGCTGAGAGTTATGTTAGGCAGCTTCCCATTGTTATACAAAAAGCTTTCAAACAAAAAGCTTTCAAAACTAAATCACAGAGATGCAAAGGGCCTCATTATTCCTCTCTTTGTCTTCCTTGGTAAAATGAATGGAATGTTTTCAGAGATCTAATATATCTTGTTTGTCATAAACAGAGGTTTAAAATTTTTGAAGGAGTTCTTGACAGAACTAAAGAATGGAGAGAAAAACATCCAAACAGCACTGAGTAAGTACAGAATATTTTGTGAAATTTTATAAATGCAAGAAATAAATAAATCTGTCCAATCATTGCCTTTATTTGGATTACATATACTAAATAAAAAGTAAAGCTTAAAGTGAAAAAGAAACCTATTTTTTGTGTAAGAAAAAATATGGTTAGAAAGATTTTGCATGAATAAGGAACCTGTTCCTTTTTGGCTACTTCTGATCTGAATTCAGCATCTTGCAATGATTTCCTTTCTCTTTGCAGACAAATCTTATGGCAAAACATTACGACAGTATCATGGCTGGGTTGTTCGAGGAGTTTTTGCGGTAAGTCCTCACTGCTTTCCCAAACAAAGAGTAAAGATGGAGATGATCACTGTTTTGAGATATTTGATTTTGCCCTACTGGACAAGCAGGAAATATTTCTGTTAACACATCAGTAGTCCTTTTTTCTCCTATATTGGTTCTAGTCAGGAAACTATTAACTACACCAAATATAGGTCAACCTAATTTGAGAGGTCTGATGTTGAACGCAAGATTTCATGGGAAGAACATCTAAGCCTGTGTCTTGTCCCATTCTCGGTTCTGGAGGATCCCATGGTGTTTTTTTCTTTGAGCCAGAGATGTTGCTTCTCAACCTTACCAACTTTAAGATGTGTGGACTTCAATTCCCACATACCTTAAAATTGACAAAATTGATGAATGCTGCTTTGGAGCTTGAAGCTTTGATACAAATAATGATATGTCAGAATAAACTGAATGGATCCATTAAAAAGAAAGAAAGCAATGTTGGAGGAAAGAGATAGCCTCAATCTTTTCTCCTTACAAAAGAATTGTTTAGCTTTGATGGGTAATAGATTGCTTTATACACACTCTTTCCTGTGTATTTAATAATTGCATCCACCTGTTATTTTAAATAGCATTTGGGTCTACTGTACATATGGCCCGGGGGCTTCAGATGGTTGATTTCTGTGTAGAGCTGATACCACTCTTAAATAATTTACCTTAGTTATGTAGACCTAAAATAATTTATCCCTCCATTTATCATTATCATCCAATGCAAATGATGAAGTAGAAATTAGAAGATACCATGCTTGACTTTCTTTTTACCCCCTTTCCTTTCAGCTAGCTCTAAGAGCATCTCCCACCTATGCAGGCTTTGTGGCTGCGTTGTCGCTTGCAGAATGTGAAAATCAAGAAGAAGCTTTTTATCATGGAATGCAGCGGGACCTTAATATTTACCTACCAGCCATGGAAAAGCAGCTCAACATCTTGGATGCATTATATGAAGAACATGGACTAGAGTCAGATGAAGTGGTCTGACCTCAGCTCAACTTTGTTTTCAATATTCAGGGATTCTGTCCATCAGTGTACTATGTTGCTCTTTTCCTCAGAAAGCTGTATCTGTTTTTGTTTTTTTTCCATACATGGGAAAGAATTCCATGCTGCTTCTTTTTTTTAATATACAGTTTTAAAAAAATACTTGTTTTGTGTTTAAATGCAAAGTTGCTGTTTAATCTAGCTGGGTTCCACCTATCTTTACGGCAAGATCCTTAGAATAGAGATATATTGTTTATTTAATGAATAACAGGCCAAATATGGAAGTGGTTCCAGTCTGAGGAGTTTAGTACCATTTGGTTGGACATTTAAAACTTGCTGAAGCATTTATTCCAACCCAGTGATATATACCTGTAACTGTAAAACTCAGCCAATTCACATTAGAGTCTGTCTTGTAAAGGATTTATATCACAACTACATCTTTGCTCTCCCTTCTTTTGCCAAGTTCACATTGAATTTTGAAACTATTGGCTGTATCTATTAAGGGAGCTATAGCAATGAACCAGCTCTATTCTACTTAACAGGTATGATACACCTCTTAATAGAATTTATTTCTTCTAACCTGGAGCTGTGGTTTCATAATAGCCCAGAAATACCAGGAAAAAAGAGGGTTAATTCTGCCCTGTGCCATAATTGGATTTAGTCCTTTCCAGTGCTAATAACCAAATGCCCTTGGATTCTAGGACTGGAAGTATATACCTAACATCATATAGTGCAAAAGTGTCTCAAACTGATATGCTCTGGATTGGGCAGAACTTTTGCTATTCCTACACTTTTCATATTAGAAGCCTACATTTTATGGTTGGTCTAGCACTATCAGATCTGGCTAAATTTAGAACAAAATGAGATAAATAGTCCATAATAGTGGGAAACCTTTAACATTCTGTATAGGCTGGCCCATCTATATGAATGTGCTTAAAGCAAACTTAGAGTATTTTTTAGGTTTTAAATTATTAGGAACTATTAATTAGAAATTTCAAAGAAAACTTGAAGTTTTAGGATTAGAAAACTAAGTTGGTATCTGGATATAGCTACCTGATGATCTACCTGGGTAATAAATTGCTAGTCTATAAAATTTGAAACATTCTATAATTAACTAAGCACAAATGCTGTCATTTATACATACCTGCATTTATGTCAATAGAATGATTGTAGAAAATTGTATTTTGCCATCTTAATCAAATGCAATGATTGGATAACTCAGGAAATCCAGAAACTTTATCTATTGTTTCTCTTTTTAAGCATTTATATTTTGCTTTTATATTCAATATACAAACAATGAGTTTGGAATTCATTGAAAAGAAGTCCGAATACCTGACCACTGACAATGAAATGACAGGCTCCATCCACGTGAACGGGCAGGAGCTACCGCGCGCCTCCACCTTCAAGTACCTGGGAACTACTCTTGGGGAAGAAGGCCTACTACAAACTGAGGTGGCAGCCAGGATCAATGCAGCGTGGGGCAAATGGAAGTCCGTCACGGGCGTCCTCTGTGACAAGAAGATGCTGATGCGCCTGAAGGCGAAAATCTATAACTCTGTGGTGCGCCCCGTGGCCATATACGGCGCAGAGTGCTGGCCGACGACCAAAGAAGTCGAAAGCAGACTCCAGATAATGGAGATGCGAATGCTCCGATGGTCGGTAGGCCTCACCCTACTCGATCGCGTCAGGAACGAAGAAGTGCGTAGACGGTTCAACGTCGTGCCCATCCCCACGGTCATGAGGCAGTCCCGGCTACGATGGTTCGGCCACGTGAGCCGCGCCAAGGAAGAATCCATCATCAAATCTGTAATGAAGGTGACTGTCGGAGGAGCGAGACCGCGTGGTAGACCTAAACAACGCTGGATGGACACGATCAAGGCCGATCTAGAGATCGCGAAGGCAGACCCGACACACGTGGCAGACAGACAGGTGTG
Source organism: Pseudonaja textilis (assembly GCF_900518735.1). Next base: position 9,282,898 of record NW_020769346.1, on the reverse strand, counting down.
GAAGCAGTACTCAAGGACATTAGCGGACCTCGCCCGAGCGCGAGACAAACGCTGAAGAAAAAGAAGAAGAAGAAGAAGAGTTTGGAATTCATTATAGAAACACTTAACCAATGGTCTTATCATGTTATTTTGTGAGCAATTGGTACATGAAATATGTTTTTTCCATCACACATTTATATGCCCATGCTTTTTTTAGAAATAGTTTCTTTTTGAAGTCATAAGGCCGTATTAAAAAAGGGAAGTAGATTTTTCTGTATTGAATATACATTACTGAATTTTGAGGCACTTTATAAATACTTTTGTTAATATTCTAACTTGGATAAATTTCCTGCTCATAAATATTCCTTCAAAAATAATACTTTTGTTTCAGGAGAAAAACAAAACAAAAAATGAAATTATTTTCCAACTTTTGTATTATAGACGATTAGCAGTATTTCAAGCTGAGGCTTGGGAATCTTTTAATTTTCTTTTCTTTTTCTCACCAAGTGAAATCCAAAGAGAAGAACTGACTGGTTACTTTGTTTACGTCACTACTTGCAACCAAACTAAGTAAGGAAATTAATAATATAACTGGGTGGAGCTTCAAGATGGAGAAAAAGGACTAATGTCAAGTCCTTAACTTTCAGTGGCCAGAATAGGTATCTGAAAATAGGTTTCTTTATTCCCCTTCCAGCTTGTTTACCCCAGCCCTCAGACTTTGGGGCATGAAAATAAATTACACTAGTTTAGGGATTGTCTTACATAAGAACTTTGGGGTGGGGGGATTCATCGGATTAACAACACACATCCAGAGTTGTCCCATATTTGCTTCTTCTGTAAGACCTCCACAAATGGGAGATCTACAAATTTGGAGCAAAACTGGTTTGTAGAAATCCATCAGCATAAGTGCCATCATACCAGAGGGGGTTTTCTCTCTTCTATTAGAATGGCTTCTGGACACTTTTGAGGCTTTCTCATTTAGGACAACACCAGAGCATATTTGTGCAGAATTAATAATAATAATAATAATAATAATAATAATAATTTTAAAAAAAACCTGATCAGGCAATGTGTTGTCCTCTACATGCTTAATTCTTTTGTTAGCTTACCCATCATGGCAGCCTTGTTTGACAGGTTGGTAGTGATGACAGTGAATGTAATTTGAGTTGCAAGCTATGCACATGTTTACTTGTTGACTAAGGTCAGCCTGCAGTTGTAGTTTTGTATCATGTTTTGCCATTGTTTTGCATAATACATTTTTCCTTTTTTTTTTTACCGTAGTCATTCTTTTACTGTCACATTCTCTTAATTAGATGATTTTCTTACTTGATGAAAGGTTGTGTAATTTATGATAGAAACCGTGTTTTTCCAGGGAATATGAAATGTTGGCATTTACCCCACAATGATATGTATGATATGAAGTTGTATTTTTTTATATTACGGTATGTTGCCATTCTAAGACATCATGCTTTTGTCAAACCAAATTAAGCGACAGTAATGTCCAGTTGATATGTTACATAGTATATTATTTGGATTACAATGAAAAATGCCTTTGTTCTTACTGGAAAAAAAACTATTCAGAATTGGAAAAACAAGACACAGTTTTCCACCAAATAGCAGAGGAGTTTTGTATAGAAAAATAAGTGAATTTGTAATACCTCTAAACATGGGTGTGATTTGCTTTACTTGGATGAAATGAATGTTATCCCTGGTTGGTTTAAATCAGTTAATTCTTTGTTAATTGTGTATTCTCAGGGAAATGAGCAGCAAGGCAAAAATAGTCTGTATTTTACAGTGAAGCTTTTTTCATGTAAATACACTATACATAAGTTTCATATCTCTTATTATTATAAATTGTTTGGGACTTGGGTAACATATGAGAAAGCAATTGGGAAAGTACTTCATGAACTGCAATTGACCTGTATGATTTGCATACTCTAAGCCTCTATCAAGCAACATATAGGAAGATTGTTAGAATTTCTTCACCTCACACTCAGTAGTTGAATGTATCATACTTCGATAATTTGTAATATTCCTTTAAAAATATACTCTGAAAGCAAAATTGCCACATTCTGATCCTATTTCAGATTCAAGATAACAGTGTATCATAGATAATTTTCCTGTTAAAAAAAAGCAAATAGAGGATCATCATAAAAAATATTACAAGTAATGCTTAGTATTCTACCATGCTACATATTTGTTTTATTTTTTTCCTGTCTTTTGTTTTATCATAATCCATGCCTTGAAAATGGACAATATTTCTTTTAGTTACTGGACTTTGAAGTGCAATCCAAAGATGATCTCTCCTCTTCATTAGAAATGATGGTACATAGAATGCAATCTCATTTACCTGAATAATAAACTTTGGATCTTATTGTCTCTAGTTTCCTGTTAATCCAGTGGTAATTTTTAGCTGCTATAAAGCAGGTGGAGAACTTCTAGCTTCATTAAAGTGAAACCTGTTTTTAGGAGTATTCTGTGTGTTTAAAATTCTGGGTTATTTGTTGGAATCAATTTACATTATTTGCACATTGTTCCTGCAGTCTAACTTTTATTGCAATATAAAAGCTGAAAGTGGCCAACCTCAGTCTTTACTTGGGACGTAATTGCTTTTTAGAATTGAAGGCCTGTAAGTGCCACTCTACTGAACATAGATTTAATTCTGACTGAACACAAATAGGATTGTCTTGTAATATAGATTGAATTCATGTCTAAAACAAGAATTTCCACAATTCATTCTTACTTTGATAGTACCCATTGTAGATTCGGCTCTCAAAGCATGGTATAATGGTACACGAGAAAGACCTAGGGAAATTGGACAAAGAGATACCATTAAGGGAACAATAAGGTAAGAGACACTATTGGATAGTGGACAAAGCAAGAGCTGGGGGGGAAAACTTGGTTTCTTAGGCTGTAAAGAGACACCGGGGAATATTGTACTTTAAGATCTGCAAGATAGATGTTGGCCTTGTGGGACAAACCAGATCAGGAGTTAATTCTACTTTTTGCAATGCTACATTGAAAGAACCTTGAAAGCAATTCCTCCCTTCTCCACCCTTTTCTTTGCAAGAAGCTTAGGAGGATCTTGAGCTTCTTGCCTCACCAAATGTGACCTTTGCCATCTTCTAATCTGACCATTCTCTTGGCCATGTTTCTCTCCTCCATGTCCCAAAGTCTAACCATTAAACATAGATGGAAAGAATTTGGGATTATTTTAGATTCTATTATACCAAGTTGGTGCTAACGAGCAGTTAATGGCGTAAATTGCTAGCAGCCTGGGCTCCTTTACAGTAGTTTTGCCAGTTGAGAGAAAAAGATGTTTTGAGTGGGAAAAAAAAGAGATAAAGGTAGGCTGGATGAGTGAACAATATGGTCAACAATGAGCTTGTGAGATCTTGGGAAAATAGCTGTATATTGGACAGGTGCTGCTTCCAAACAACCAAACTAATCAGCAGGATAATAAAATGGACAGCCAGACTGCAAGTGTCGAGTGGCAGGAAAATCTGGCTTGACTCCAGTTTTATGGATTCTGGCTGAATTTCAACATCATAGAGTCTGGCTCCAACTTCTCACAATCTCACAGGGATTCTTCACTCCAAATTCAGTTGCAACCACCCAGGGGCTCATGACCCCAGTCAGTATAAGAACACCCGGGATAAGGATATAAGCTCAGAGATACTTGCAGTGTTAAAATGTGGGACTGAAAGAACTTTGGTTCACTAATACTGAATGTGTTAATAGGAATGAATATAGAAAGAATGAAGTGTTATTCCAAATAAAAAGAGTTGCACAATTATTATAACAATTCTCCAAATTTCTGGTGGATGTACAATGAAGATGATGAGCAAAAGAAAAAGAACGCTTAAGCACGAAGTGGTCTCAATAATTGGTTCTAAGTGTTGTTCAATTAGATGAGAATGAGTTGACTTTTACCCACATTCTTAATATTTTTTATTCCATGTATTGTAATTAACTTAGATTTATATGAAAGAACTGCATTGGCCATAGCATAGGAGGAATGGACGCTTGGGCATCAGCATATTAATCTATGATGCCTCTCTGCACTGTATTCTACTAAATTGCTAGGGAAGAGATGTGCAAAATTAATTGATTAATTGATAAAATATGCCAAAGTACTGGAGAGCATTCCTTTTGTCTATAGACCAAGCTGTATTTCCTTCTGGACCATTTCATTTATGGAACCGAATGGGGGATTTCCATGCTGGAAGTAGCTGCTGGACTGAAAGCAAACTCTACCTCCCCCCACCATTTGTTCTCCACCCACCTACCCATATTCTCATCACTTCCTTTTGCATTGTTTTATTTTTCTAATATTTTACTTCTGTTTTGTTAACACTCTCTTTGTTTCTTTTTATTGTTTTAAGCCACCTAAGAGTAGGCCCTCAGCATGATAGGTGCCAAATAAAATGATCAATAAATAAAAATAAAATTTAGGGGACAGTTTTTTCAAAAGTAAATCCTCCAGATGTGAACAAATTCAAGATTTTTTATGCATATTGTTCCAGATAATGTGGTCTGGAAGGATGTTTGCCATTGTTCAGAATAAAATATCGATTCCTTCTCCTCCTTTCTCCCCACTTTCAGATTACAGTCCATCTATTCAACTGAGAAAAAGGGAGTCTATTGTGTCGTGCAGTTTAGGCTAATCGCATAATGTTAAGCCTCCTAGGTAATCCAGGCCAGTAAATTAAAATCAAAGATACTAATACTGCTACCTTTATTGTAAGGTTACAGGTTTGAAAGTATGTTCCACCTCCAGTTCCATCAGCTCAGATAGGGAAACTGCTTGGCAGGGATGCATAATTCAATAGCAGAATATTTTATTTATCCCAAGTGCCCAAAAAAGATTATAATTCACGGACTTTCTTCTGGCCACTACCAATGCGAGCATGTGCTTTTTGTGGCAACAAAATCAGACTAAAATTGTGGTGCAACCTTCCTCCTACTGGTGATGCCTGAAGGGACTTTTGTTTTATTTTAATCAACATACTCATTTATTTATTTACTAAAGTTCTCGGCTGTTTAGAATTGCAATATGTCCTAATGCTTTAGTTACACTAAATTGGTAAGTAGGTGTACATTTCTATGTAATTGAAATAGTCTGTAGATATTTTCCCACAAGAATATTCATAAAAGTGCCACTGGGTGGCATGAATGAGCATTGCTTAGAAAATAGTTCAGTAGCAAAGAGATTTTGAGACAACAAATTATTTGTATATATATTTTCTATCCAAACTGTTTGAAAATAACATAAATTGTTTCTGTAAGGGCAGTCTTTCTTGACTGAATATGCAGTCTGTCCAAAAACAAAGCCAATCCATTTCCACCCCCTAAATACAGCTGATAGCAGGACAGTTATTCCCTATAATTTTCACTATGGGGCAGCCTTCACTGACCTCTAGAAACAGAAAGTGATTGATAAAAACAATCTCTGTCCTCAAATAATATTTTATCTGTATGTATCTTACTCATACATTGTTGAAGGCAGCTGGATGTCTGCAAACATATTAAGGGTTTCAGTTCTGCATTTAACTATTAGTGCCTGAGATTATCTATTTTTATATTTCTCAATCTAACCAACTTGACTTCCCACTTCCAAAATTCTCCATCAAGATTCCATAATATATCTGTAAACGTAATAAAAATATCAGGTCTGCAGATGCGTCTCTTTTAATATTTCTGCTCTATAACTGAAGATAAGTATGCTACTTACTGTTTAGCATTCTCAGCTGTACTCTTGTTATAGAGTAGGGAATCTTTTTTATTTTCTACCAAGGCAGAATTGAAAAACAGGGCACCCAATTCACCCACTGAACACCTTCAGTTTTTAACACTCTGCCATATGTGTTTCCTAAAAGTCATAGGTGTTGTTCCCAAAGACTGCTGCCTCCAAATTGCAATTTTAATGGCACAGTATAAGAAATAGATCGAATATATTGCTGATGGGTTATTTTAACTTTAGCAACTTTAGTGCTATTAGTTGCTTCTTTCTGTCCTTCACGCACTATTTTTTAAAGTATACTTCCCCTTCCTCATGTACTACTCAAAAGACTACACTGCTCAAAAAAATAAAGGGAACACAAAAATAAGACATCATAGATCTGAATGAATGAAATATTCTTATGAAATACTTTGTTAATTACATAGTTGAATGTGCTGACAACAAAATCACACAAAAATTATCAATGGAAAACAAATTTAGCAACCCATGGAGGTCTGGATTTGGAGTTACACTCAAAATTAAAGTGGAAAAAAAAACTACAGGCTGATTCAACTTTGATGTAATATCCTTAAAACAAATCAAAATGAGGCTCAGAAGTGTGTGTAGCCTCCACGTGCCTATATGACCTCCCTACAATGCCTGGGCATGCTCCTGATGAGGTGGCGGATGGTCTCCTGAGGGATCTCCTCCCACACCTGGACTAAAGCATCCCCCAACTCCTGGATAGTCTGTGGTGCAAGGTGGCATTGGTGAATGGAGCGAGACATGATGTCCCAGATGTGCTCAATTGGATTCCGGTCTGGAGAACGGGCGGGCCAGTCCATAGAATCAATGCCTTCGTTTTGCAGGAACTGCTGACAGACTCCAGCCACATGAGATCTAGAATTGTCTTGCATTAGGAGGAACCCAGGGCCAACCGCACCAGCATTTGGTCTCACCAGGGGTCTGAGGAGCTCATCTCGGTACCTAATGGCAGTCAGGCTACCTCTGGCAAGCACATGGAGGGCTGTGTGGACCCCTAAAGAAATGCCAACCCACACCATTACTGACCCACTGCCAAACTGGTCATGCTGAAGGATGTTGCAGGCAGCAGAACGTTCTCCACGGCATCTCCAGACCCTGTCACGTCTGTCATGTGCTCAGTGTGAACCTGCTTTCATCTGTGAAGAGCACAGGGCGCCAGTGACGAATTTGCCAATCTTGGTGTTCTCTGGCAAATGGCAAATGTCCTGCATAGTGTTGGGCTGTAAGCACAACCCCCACCTGTGGACGTCGGGCCCTCATACCACTCTCATGGAGTCTGTTTCTGACTGTTTGAGCAGCCACATGCACATTTGTGGCCCACTGGAGGTCATTTTGCAGGGCTCTGGCAGTGCTCCTCCTGTCCCTCCTTGCACAAAGGTGGAGGTAGCGGTCCTGATGCTGGCTTGTTGCCCTCTTATGGCCTCTCCACGTCTCCTGATGTACTGGACTGTCTCCTGGTAGCACCTCCATGCTCTGGACACTACGCTGACACAGCAAACCTTCTTGCCACAGCTCGCACTGATGTGCCATCCTGGATGAACTGCACTACCCGAGCCACTTGTGTGGGTTGTAGACTCCGTCTCATGCTACCACTAGAGTGAAAGCACCGCCAACATTCAAAAGTGACCAAACCATCAGCCAGAAAGCATAGGAACTGAGAAGTGGTCTCTGGTCACCACCTGCAGAACTACTCCTTTATTGGGAATGTCTTGCTAACTGCCTCTGCTTTCCACCTGTGTCTATTCCATTTGCACAACACTATGTGAAATTGATTGTCAATCAATGTTGCTACCTAAGTGGACAGTTAGATTTCACAGAAGTGTGATTGACATTGTGTTGTTTATGTGTTCCCTTTATTTTTTTGTGCAGTGTATAATGACTCTGGTTCCAGTTTTGAGCCTCCCCAAAGACAGACTGTAGACCACAATCATGCATGGCTTTGGTCCGTGCTTCAGCATCGGAGAGCCACGATCTTTTAGATTTGGGGCAGAAGCTGCCTCATAGGGGTGGCAGAGGAAGGGGAGACCATCAGCCAGGTAGAGGAGAGACACAAATCCCCCCCCCCCCCCAGTTTGGCAAAGCTCCCTCCTGAAGACACTTGAAGCGGTGGTCTAAAATGGCCACTGGAATAAGTATTGGGCAGGAGAGAGTGGAAGAAGCGAACAGCAGGAGGAACAGGACAATATAACTAAATGGAAATTGCTCTCTGGATCAACATTACAAAGTATCTTTAAGAAAGGACTCAAAGTGGCGAATTGAAAGAAGCTTTTAAAAAGGTGTGAATTGCCTTTGACAGTGATGGAGGAGCTTCGAGCTGAGAGAGGTAGAAGCTGCAGAAGGAATTACACAACTAACTTGGATGAGTATATCTTGATTTTATATAAGCACTAATTCAAACTGAACTATAGATCACTAAAGAGGAAATTCATATTAATTGGATTTGATCTTTTTGGAAGATTGTGATTTGAAAAACTCTGAATAATTGGGAAGGAAAAGAAAAGAGGAGGTGTGGATTTGTTAGAACAAAGAGTGCCGTCTGAGTTAAATTCAATTTGACTATTTTTTAAAGACTCTGTTTCTTAAAAATATAAAGAAAATTGATACAATAAAATAAGAGTTTTGGAAAATTGAAATATTGAAGTAAAGAAAGAAACAGGAAGATTCTGCCCTTGGATTAATTGTTGATTCTGTTATGGACTTGGTATTGGACTAGCTGTGGACTAAAAGTTGAGAGGAAGGAAACAAAAGTGGACTGTTGGAAATTAACTTTAAAGACATTAACTAGAAATAGAATAGAAAATTTTAAAATGGCAATATCTCTTCAGGCACTAAAATGGAACTTGGAAACATTAAGGAAACTCTACTAGAAAGAGGTGAAACTTTGGGCTTCATTTTTAAATTTTTTGAAAAGGCGATTGCAGAGTATGAACAACAAAGACAAAGTACAGAAGAAGAGGTGGAGCAAATTTCAGAAGGGGCCATCTTTAATCACCATAAAGGAATGAAATGAAATTGGCATTAGGGTTTAGGATTAAATGAGTAGATAAATATGTCCTTTTTCTTCTCTGAAATTGTAGATAAATTTTATGGAATTAAGAAGGGGAAACCATGCAGAATCTGATTTATACATGTTATGTAGTTTTAAAGGGGATTAATAATTTTAAAGTTGTAGGAAATAAAATGCTAAATATTTGATGTGATTTAAAAGGGGAAATAATTAATGAATATGTAACTTTGAGGTGGCGCACTTAAATTTATATTAAGGGGGGGAACAATTTATAGAAGAAGTGTTACTAATTAGAACTTAAGAGGATTATACAAATGTGACAATTAAAAGTATTACAATACAATAACTATGAAGTTAATATTTGTGAATTAAATTATGAGATAAGCACTTGGAATAATATAACAAAATAGAAAATGCATAAAAATATTGTTAAGACTAGAAATTGAATATAAAAATTGAATATGTAACTATGGTCATATTTATATGTATATGTGGAACCTGTAATCATACTGTTTACTAAAAAGAGATGCTAAAATGTAGAAAACTGAAAAAAAACTTGTTTTAAAAAAAAGACTATAATGACTCTCAGCTCAGGGGAAAAAAAATGTGTGTCCTGGTTTTCAATGCTCATGTAATTTTCTAGCCCATTCTTTTATCATATGTACATGTATGTATGTATACATCAGTGCTGTTTACATAGTGCTGTTGGTGACATGTTGCAGATTTAGTCATGTCTAGATCCATGAAGTCTGTTGTGAGCACAGGCCAGGATTTTATGGACAAAAAAGAGGCAATTGGACTGTGAGAATTCAGAGGCTGCAAACATGGGTCCTTGAACCCAACTAAATCAGGAACGTTCTATACATACAAAGGCTAATTAGAAATGCAAATTGGGTAATTTATGGCACAGATTTTTACTGCTAGTCATTATCTGCAAAATCAACTAGATCTAATATGCATATAGTTCTAGATAGCTTTTCTCCTTCTCTCCCTAAGATTATGCTTTCTCTGTCACTCTGATTATGGCTTTTTTCCAAATCTATTCTAATTAATTTTGCATCTGTTTGCAGGGTTGATGTAGTCTGGCCATATCTCTTCTTCAGAGACAAGGCATGTCTCACATATTTTCCAATAGATCATATAGCTTCCCACTTGGTTTTTTTCTTAACAGCTGGCATACAATCTTCATGCAACTGAGAAGTAATTCATTACCGATGGATCCTGTGGGTTCCTCCCCAAGTCACAAGTCACAATTCAATATTCAATTCTTTCCTGTAATTTGAAACCAAGATAGTAAACTCAGGTATATAATATGGAACCTGATACTCTTTTTTTTTGCCCATGATATTAAGTAAATATCATCAAGGCACAAAGCTTAATGTAAAACTAGTAGGGATAAAATTAGAATCCATATTTTTTCTTTTACACAAGTGTAATTATTATTATTATTGTTGTTGTTGTTTTCCAAGTCTGCAAAGCAGATTTCCATTTTACTAAGTATCTGAATTGCCTACATTATCAAGCATGAAAACTTTGGGACACTGCCACAATTTATGTCTCTCTAAATAAAGTGTGGAAACTTCTGATCATCTGCCTAAGTCAGGATTGTTAAATATGTGTCCTTCAAGCCCACATTTAGCATGTGATGGAGTGAGTGCTGGGAAGATATACACTTTCAGAGAAGAAATCCTTCCATTCTAGAGTGCTGACAATATGGAAAATTGTAGGCTATTCCACACTAGTTCTCTCAAGTTATCTGAAAGTAAAATGTGGCAAGAGACTTGAAATATGAGCCTTCTTTCAGTTTGAAGGAGGTGTTCTGGAGGATGTTTACAACCTCTTCCCATTTCCTTAGCAGAAATCTTATTGCTCATTAAACAAAAGCATCTGTGTCTCTTATATTTTTGATCATGTACTATTTCTTACATATTCTCGTATCCTCTGATACCCAAATGGGTTATAAATAAAATAAAAAGAATCTGAAGACCACAAACAGCAATAAAATTTGGGCTTTGTATACAACAGATACACAAATAAATAAGTTTAACTTTTAAAGTTCCGGAACAAATGGTTTTTGATCAAATAATACAATGTAGCTCCAGATTCTGTTCCATAGCAATTTGGTTGGCATCTTTGAAAGGATAATATTTGTGTACACTTCCTTTTCTTTTAGAAATTGCTTATTAACTGTTTTTCAGTTATTCAGTTAAAATCTGGTAGAAAGGAAATTTTCTATGATTTTACATCATTGTGCGTTAACCTTCAATCCCTAGCAAAAGAAATTTTAGTTACAAGTTTAAGACTTTTTTTTTTAAGAAAAAAGCTTTTTTGAAATAAATAGCAAATGATATCAGGTCTGACATTGCAAAGCTTCATAGAAGGATACAATATGGGAAGAAAAGATCATTTGTTGTTATTTCAAGAAATGATAAATACTAAAATAGTTTATATTTGATATAATAAAGGCCGTAAGCACTTGTTATCTATTTCTTTTATTTTTCTTTATTATTGTGGCTTGTCACATAGCCAGATGTTCAGACTAGATTTAGGATTTTTATTCAGCTCTCAAGTCCTTTCCTAGGACATAGGTTAAACAGGTGTAGATTGTTGATGGTGTCAAAGATATTGTTGCAGGAAGTAAGCTGTTCTAAATAAAATTGACAGATAGTGATTTTGTCAATGCCATAGTGTTCAAGCAGTGCTCCAGCTGTTTTGGGATTGCATGCAAGTTACCTATTGCTATCTTTGGTACTATCTTTTCTTTTTTTGCAACAGCTGTTTTATTTCTATTTGCAGGTATTTGTATTTTGTTATCTTCTCCAGTTTTTTTTTTATTCTATTCTGTACTGCAATATCTACTATCCAAACTTTTTAATCTTTCTTATCAACAATTGATAAGCCTACAGTGTTAAATGGCAAGTGCCTGTTGGCTTGAATTCTAAATTCCCAGAGGACTTTAGCTTCTTTATTTTCTATTACTTTCTCTATTTTACGGTGCCATCTTGCTTGGTATTTTTTTGCAGATCTTCCAAGGCACCATTGCTGCTACTTTATTGTGTGGTTGTTTGTAGTCAGTCTGTGCAATATTTTTGCAGCTGCTGACCAAGTGGTCCACTGTTTCTTTAGCTTCTTTGCAGAGGCAGGTGTCAACCCTGAAGCAAACCTTCCTGAGGCCATCTTTGAGGCTTCATGGTTTCCACAAAACAGAGCGGAGAAAGTGGGGGGGGGGAAATTAGATAGCTTGGCTTTGCCATCAAAATAAAAAGTTTTCTTGTGGGATTATTCCAAAACATGGCTGAGAAGAGGAGGAGTGGAGTAACCAGGCAACCTGCTGGCACCACTACCTGGGGGGAAAGGGAGAACGTTTACTTTTTAATTAGACGAAAACATCGGTTTTCACCAGTTGTGCCAATATGGTGTATCCAATACCTTGTTCTTTGAGGAATCTACCTGCCTTGGAGTTCTGCTTCAATGGGTACATTGCTTGGAGCGCTGACAGCACACTTGCTGATTATTGCTGCCTTCTAAATTCTGGCTGTTTAAATTTTAAAAAATATTTCTTTATTTTTCTCTTATTGTTTTTCTTTTTCTTTTTAGTTCGTATTAGTTTTTACTGTTATAATTGTAATCATTAATAAAATTGCTATTAAAAGGGAAAGGGAATTATGCTTTCCAGATTGGAAACTCTTCCAAAAAAGACTCACTTCCATCCATCCTTCCTTCCACCTTCCCTCCCCCCCTTCTATTTTTTTGTGGAGTGATAATACTTTCAAGTCCCTGCAGTTCCTTTGGCAATATTTGTTTGGAAGTGGTTTGCCATTGGCTACTTCTTAGGACTGAGAGAGAGAGAGTCCACAGTCAAACATCTGGCTGCATTGGCATGATGAATTTTGCTCTAGTTAACTGAACTGTATTTTATTCAACCCCATATTCTTATACAGAGTACTGAGCTATAAACTAAAGGTATTATTTGCTGGTTCTCCGAACTACTCAAAATTTCCGCTACCGGTTCTCCAGAATTGGATCACAGCCATTTTTCAGTTAATGGGGAAAATAAAGTAGTTATCCCATAAATGTCCCCCAAGAGTGATCTGAAGAATTTCAGATCTTTTTTCTGACTGATAGACACAGATATAGATTAACAGAGTTGGAAGGGACTTGTAGGTCATCTAGTACAACCCCCGCCCTACACCAAGCAGGAGACCCTACACCATTCTGACAAATGGCAGTCCAATCTCTTCTTGAAAGTCTCAAGTGATGAAGCTCCCATAATTGCCAAAGGCAAGCTGTTCCATTGATTCATTGTTCTGTCACAAAATGTCTTCTTACTTCCAGGTTAAATCTCTCCTTGTTCAGTTTTTCCTCTTTGGTTTCAAGCATTTCTGTAGCAATATTTACATACAGTGCAACTCCACTTCCTCTTTTATGGGATCTGGTTTTTGTTTTTTTTGAACAGTTTGCATCCTTCTATCAGTTCCAGTCATGGATTTTACCCCACCAGGGTTCTGTTATTCCAACTAATATCATATCTGCCTTCATGTATTAGTAGTTTGAGTTCATACTATTTGTTTCCCAGACTTTATTTGTATATAGGCACTTGAGATCTTTATGTCTGATACTGGGTATGCTTCCTATGTCTCTTATTTGGTGTTTGAATTTGTCTTCCTTTCCATCCCTCTTTACTTCATTATTTGACTTGCTTTCTAGAGGTTTTTGCTTGGAATTAGGTCCTGGAGATCCTAAAGATTGCTCATCCTCCCACCTCAATTTTAGTTTAAAGCCCTCCTGATAAGTTGAGCCAGTCGTTTTCCAAAAACACTGAGGTGCAACCCATCCCTTGTCAGAAGCCCATCACAGAAATAGTACAGACCATGGTCTGCTATGAACGTTTTCCTTCATTGTAGTTCTAGCTTTTCTGGAATGTAGGATAAGCAAAACTGTTTCCCAGGGAGCTTTGGGATGTTCAAGATAGGTTTTGAATTGTCCAGCTGTCCCCTCTTTCAACTCTATATGGTTTTATTTCATTTGTTTTCTCATAGTAAATTGGTGCTATAAAAACTGCAATTGCTGTTAACCGTTTTAGTAGACACAAAAAGCCATATTTCTTTAATAGAGCAAATAGCATGGGACAGATGCACAGATCAAATGTAGCTGATAGCTGCTTGAAGTAGCCATCTAAAAACATTCACTGCAAGTAGAATCTGAAGAGAAGGAAAGCATCTTGCCATTTCTTCAAAAATGCGGCATTATACTAAAACATAGCATGAGAACAGTGTGGGTTGATAGGTGTTTGGATGTTAGTGCTTTTTTGTATGTTTTGTAATTTAGAAAAAGCATACACATACTGTCAAATATTTTATAGGACTTAGAAAATTCACCATGGTTTATTGTTTGCATTTATTGTTCTTGATCTGCTTCTTTTCAAGGGCATTAGAGTTATAAATACATATTTCTTAAGTTTTTTTTTTAATTAATAGAGAGCAAAATTAAATTGCATACTTTTGCTTCTGAAAAGTCTCAAACCAGCAAAGATGTCAAAAATTGCAGTCACATGACAGCAAAATTCTGCAATTGATTGTAAACAGATTTGGTTGTCAATGCCCAAAATACAGTTATGTGTCTGGGAATAGAGTAGTAAGCATTAATGGTAATATACACTTCATTAGTTCCTAATCTACTTACACCTCTTACAAATCAAGCCAAAATAAATACTTAAAATATTAAAATATAAGAAGAAGAGTAAGATGCTTGTGCATAAAATAATCCTTTAAAAAAAATCTTGGTTCTTTAAAAAAACAACCTAATTTTAAAAATCTATAATGTAATTTCCAGTAGGAGTGCATTCTCTTAATACAATCCCGGTTAGCTGACCCTATCAGAGATAGCATCTTGTTTGTTGAATAAATTGACATCAGTCTTAACTGGCTCAGAGATCATAAATGCAATCAAAACATACCACAAGACTTTTTGCTGCAGCCTCTTAGAACTTGAAGTTTTGCCAAACAGCAACAGAGAAATGAGAAATGGGGGAACAGAAGACTGCTGGAGTTCACTAATGATAATATGTAGATAAATGCAATAATAAATGAAACTTTGAAATGAAAAAAGGCTGGATGGAGAGGGGAAGAAACCCAATTTAAAAGTTTAAATCTGTAATCTTTTTTCCAGAGTGGCTTTCTCTGCCAAATAAATAATGGGATTTCTTAGTAGATTTTAGGTACATATCCACAATTCACAACTAATGACTAAAGAGAGATTTTACACTGAACATTACTATTTCGTCTTCTGGCCAGTAGCAGCATAAAATGAGAGTTTCATAGACTTTTGTTCTAAATGAAATGTCTTCCTGGAATATTCTTACATTGCAGCAAGAGGTTTCAAGACAGCGTGAAATTCTTAACATATGATTAATTATGATTTCCTCCAAATTTACATCATCTTAACAAGAACACATGGTCTAGAATTGGAGCTGATCCTTGAGTGAAGATGAATCAATCCTACTCAAATGGAGATTGTTTGCAGTGATAATTTCCAAATCAGGAGAAGAAAGAGTTTCTTTGTATTCTGCACTAATCAGACCTCTTCTTGAATAGCCCGATTCTGGACACCACAATCTTAAAAAGGATTCAAATAAATTGGAACAGGTTCAGAGAATGCAGTCATAGATTTGAAATACAGTATGGACATGTGATTAAACCCTGAAGAAAGAGAAGTTATAGTACAAATATAGTCTTCTGAGCACCCCACCCTGAGCATATGATAGTCACTAGGAACAATCCACAACCACGGAGTATTGTAGCTGTTGGGCAAATTCATAGTAAATTTGGCACCATAAATCCTGCTTGTATGCAACTTGAGCACACAATTAAAAAGCATCTGAAAAGTTATACCACCGAACTTAAGTGACCTTGGCACAACTTTCATTCATGCGATTATGCCCAGAAATTTTATTATAATGTAAGCAAGACTTCTTCCATGTAAAATCCTCCAGAGGTGTTGAAGTACAGCCTGTATAGACAGAAGGTGATTCTACGTGACTAAAGCTGTAATTGAGCACATCTGGTAAAATTTCAAATTGGGGGAAATCAATACAAGAAATTCAGATAAAGGAGCACCAATTTGAATAATGGAATGGTTTTTATTTAAAAAAATATTTTCACAATACTTTACACATGCAGACTTAACATCTACATATCTATGGTAAAAAGGATGAATAATTGTTAGCTTAATTTTATTATAATTGTGTGCTCTCCTCTGTATTTAATATCTACAGAAAAAGCAGGATATAACAGTAACCAATGTTTTACAAGTTTCATGCATTTCAAACATATATTTTGGATCAATAATAGCAGGAAAAGAGTGGCCTATCTTAACTCTTTTAATTTGAACGGGTATTTCACTAAATGAAAAATTAATCTACCTGCATTTAAAGTTTTGATTTGTATCTTAGCATATTTCCAATGTAAAATTTCCTTTTTAATGTCTGTTATAAAGTAAATAATATTCTGATTGATAATTTTTTTTTTAGAAAATAGGAAAAGAAAAGCCATTTATATACATACAAAATCTATACAGCATTTAAACTAAGCTGTACAAATACAATATATACACAATCATATATAATGTTATACAAAGCTGAGACTTGAAAACAATTATCAGACCAGAAATCAATAAAAGTGAGCAACTAATTAATACTTCCTGGCAAATAAGCCAGAATTAAAGTTTGATTGAAAGTTTTTCAACAATTATCATTAATGCAACTCAGTGTTTCAAATGCAACCTTCCATGCAGTGGTAAATGTAACAGTGTATATTTTAGATGAATTCGCTTAGGATTATTTCCAAATATTTTCATGAATATAATGTATGGAAGAGTATATTCACTAGCTTGCTCCATATGAACTACTGTCCTGGAATTACAGGAAATCTGACTACAATCCTAACCACAGTTTCCTGAATGTTTAGACCCACTGGACATGAAACTGGCACCTGTATAAACTTGCATAGGAGTCCTTAGTTTTAAATACAATGTGCTGCAGTCTTCCAGAAGTCGCTGAACTGTACTTTCCATCATTACTCATCTATTGGCCATGTTGGCTTTAGCTGCCTGGAATATGAATATGCTCAAGGCATTATTTCTTTCAGCATTAGAAGCTGATCCTATTCCTAGGATTCTGAACTGTGTCTATTTCATTGGTGTTATTAGCCAGCAAATGTGGTTCCTTCCTAATTGTCCCATTTAAACTGTCAGCAAGTATGATTTAATCTCATTGCATCTTTCTTTTTTAATGTAGGTTTGTTGGTTTGTTGGTTTTTTAAAAAAACTAAAACTAAATAGTCTTTATTTCCCTTTAGTTCTTGGGCAGATCTGCACAGAAGTTAAGTTAGAATGAATTCAGTGATATTTAATACAACATTAGAGGGCATTTGACTGCAACTTAAATTGCCCAAATCAACAAACATAAAGTGTTTCCATGTAATTCATGCAGTTAAAGCATGTACAAATTTCACATTGTAATAATAATTTAAAAACAAAAACAAAAGACTCCTTATAAATACTTCCAACAGATTATGATTTGTTTTTATTCTTGAAAAGTCTTGTTAAGAAAACCTGAAGAGCTTAGGTGAAGAACTAACAGTGCTAAATTGAGGTATTATTGTATTTTAATAACCTAACAGTATGAAGTCAAATATTGTGTTCCTTTGGTTTGTTTTTGTTCTTGATACAGAGGAAAATTCATTCAGCCAGTCATGAAAAAGGCAAATCTTGAATGTTACGATCACTGGATGTTTTCTACTGAGACAGGAAAGAATGGTCTGTTTTTCTTCCACTGTGATCAGGCAATTAACATTTATCTCCAATCATCATGGCAACATGACAATGGTTGTTTCAGCATTGATTGTTTCTCCATCGTCCAGTCTTGGTTTGATGATACTAATGTAGCACCTGATGCATGCATGTCATATATAGATTACTCTTTTCTTACCACTCACTTTTCATGTAAAATAGCGACAATCTGTAGAGTCAATGTAACAGTAAGAAGTGCAGCGTAATTTTCCATAAGACCTAAGAGAAAAGATAAGGCAGACATGACATATAAATTATTTATTATAATTTAAATGCTATTATTTATTATAGTTCACTGCACTAACAGCCACATGTTTATGGTGTGCCCCTTTTATCCACTTATTGAGTCCTTCCCAAAGACCTGGAATAGGCAGAAGCTCTTGTCTGAAGGTGTTAACAATATTGCCACGAGATGTAAACTGCTCCAAGTAAAGCTGCCTTTTGTAATTGACATATTGCGTGTATTGGTTGTTTCCATTTGTACCTATTTTTTTTACTCATAGCACATTTAAGAAGGCTTAATTTTACTTAAAATGAACCCTTAAAAAGAAAAGAAACTGAAGGTTTTATATATAGCAAATTTTCAAACAAACTGGAAGAAAATGGTACTCAATTAAACAGATAGTCTTAATCCTTTAGACAAAATTGAATTTAAAGATATTAAGAATAGGTTTTGAATTCTGTTTTCTGTAGAAAGAAACATAAAATTGTCACATGAAGATAATGCAAAATAAGTCCCCTTTCTAGAATAAAATAAGCTGCCATTGGCAATAGTTATAACCATCATTCCATTATTTTGGAGAAGTTCCTAATCAAGCTTGGTCAATACATACTACTAAACAGTCAATCTGGTACAGTGGAGACTGAGAGTTCTAGTCCTATATTAGCTATGAAAGTCAGTGGAGCTAAGTTGGGTCAATGATTCCTTCTTAGCCCAACCCATCTCAAAGGGTTGTTGCTATGAGGAAAATGAGGGGATGAATGTAGGTAAATCATGCTATCATGACTTACTTACAAAGTTATAAAAGTGCAATTAAAAAAAGGAAATAAAAGTACAAAGGAGTGAAGTTCTGTGTAGGATATTATGCCTTTTATACTTTCACTTCTCTTCCAGGTTTTTCTGACAAAGTGGATTCCATAGAAGGAAACAAGAAACAGTCAAAGGCTGCGAAAATGTAAGTTGCTAAGGATTACAAAATATAGTTAAAGGGTTACAAAATCATCTTGTAATAAACCAGAGCAGCCTGCCAATGAAAATCTCACCTGGAAACTGCCCAAGAGGGTCTCCTGGAATTGAAGCCCTGTTTTTAATTTTCACTATCGGTAGGTAATCTTTTTCAGGGTTTGCATCAATTATGTCCATACAATCATTTGCCTTTCAAAACAGATCTACAGCAGGACATGGTTCTATGGCAAGTTACAATTAGATACAGGCCATCAACTCAGCCGAGTTTTGGCAGAGCTATCTTTCTTGTTCCTGCCAATTAAAATGTCCCAAGAGGGCTCTGCAGATAATTTCATTTACAAATTAAATGCTTCCCGTAAAATAGCAAGAGCATCTGACAGCATGCAGAACAACAGCCACTGCAGGTAAAAAGATATGCTAACCAAAGAAAACTGGTTGTTTCAATACATACAAATCAGATTGCAAGCAAGCAAAGATCCAAGTTAAGTAACCTGCTGGGAACAACCACAGCAATATTTTTGGAGACAGTTCCAGTATGTGAATGAAATTTAAAGAAATGAAAATAACCTTGTGAAAGAGGAGGAGGAGAATTTTATTCAGATTTTTATCTTCCCTAATTTTTTGGAAGATAAAGGGCAAGAAGGAGGATACATTCAAACTTTCAGATTCTGGTACTGGAATCTATAATAGTAGTTTTAATCAAATTTTAGTAATTTGGTACTCAATAGTTAACATGTTCTGTGAAGAGAAAAAGGGGGCCAAATTATGTTCTCCACTCAAATAGTTCTCCTAATGTCAATAATTAGGACAAGAATTTCTCTTCCTAAGTGGTGCAGTCATAAAGCAGGACGTCATGTGATCCCGGCATTCCTTTCTGCCATCATTAAGAGAGGATCATAGGTGTTAAGCGAGGATGTCATGTGACCATGACCATGACTTAAGATTTCCCGTTGGCTTCCAAAAAGCAAAGTTAATGGAGAAACCAACAGGGAGTTGCAAGTAACAATCATCTTAGGCAACTTGCAAGTAGGATGGTGGTGATAGTGCTGTGAAGTGAAAATATGCAGGGGGTGGATGTTGTGGCCTGGGCAAACACAGCTGGAGGTTGGATGTGGCTGTGCAATGCAGGCAGGGATCTCGTACTCCTTAGTGGGTTCCTCAAGAGAAAAAGCAAGGGGAGCAGAAGCAACTCACTACCTTCCCTGCTGTTTCCCCGTTTATTTTGCTTGTGGCAAGCTGGCAGGGAAGGCCCTAAATGGCAATCATGTGACCATAGGATGCTACAACCATTGTAAATGCTAGTCAGTTGCCAGGTAGTCAAAACACAATCATGTGATAGTGGAGGCACATCAGGCATAACAACAGGCATAACACTGAGGAACTGTTGTAAGTAAAACTTGTTCAGCACTATTGTAATATTAGCCAAGAACTACTTTTATATGGTTTTTGTTTCTTAGAAGCGTTCCAAGCAGCATGGAACATTCAAAAGTAGTTGGGGAATGAGAAGATGGTTTATAAAAATCCTCATTGCCTTGATAGCTATTCATATTTAGGAAGCCACACAAAAGTAAATATGTAACCACATGGCCTTTTCTACTCCGAAACTGTAGTCTATTTTCTGGAGCTCACTCAAATGCTACCAAACAATAAAGGAACTGAAATGCATTTACTGAAATCATTAATTGAATTTAATTAACTATACATTTAATGTTAGTTTAAACTAGATTTAATTAACTAAACAAATATAATCAAATGTCATTTTTAATTTTTAATTTGGACTCATCCATATTTTGAATATCACTCACTGTTTGGCCTTCAGTCTTTTACAATATTTATCTATTTGTTATTATAAAAAATTATGTAGCTACCCATCTTTCAATCAACTTTGGGCAGCAACCCAAAAAATTTAAAGAAGCACAAAATCACTTAAAAGTATAAAATTCAACTAATTTAAAATCTGGCACAATTTAGTTCTAATGTGCATCTAATCTTCTCCCAATGCTTGATGTAAAAGCATTTAAAACCTTATGGGAAGCTAAAAGGTTGGAGACCTGCTGAACGAGCCAATAAAATTTCAGTTCAAATTTAAACCTAATATCGCTTTTTTCAGACTAGTTTCCTCCAATTCCAGAGTGTAGTAAATCTGAGGAAACTGTCACCTTTCTCCACAATTTTTTGTCCTTCAGGATCACCCCTTGATTTTACTTGCCTTCCACAGTTGTCTGAGAACTAAGGAAAGCAGAAATGATCTGTGCCTATGCACATATATCTTTGTGTGTGTCTACATAACGAAAATCAAATATTCCTGATAATGTGCAACTATCTCTAGAACACAATTACTCATCCAATCTTTTCACTTCAGAATTTAATTCCTCTTTATTTTCCAAGTAATTAGAGGTGAATGAATAGTTTTGCAGATCACTTCACTATCGCTCTGCAACTATTGATTTGGAATAAAATTAATCTTTCTTATCACTCTAAGCCAATACAGAAGATTTGTATCTTCAAATTTGTAGGCTTCAGGAAGCTTTTCTTTAAATCAACTATATCTCCCTTATTAATTATCCCTCCCTTCTCTGGAAATAATTATACTGCCTCCCTCTTCCTGCTTCCCTTGAGTTCACATTTGTTTAATCAAAACACGTCTTCTGTAATTCAGTTTTAAAATGATCATACCCAGGGAGATATGTTTTGCACGTTAAGTATCCAAAGTCATTCCCATCACATTCTTCTGCACCTTCAAGCCGATAGCCATCCCCACAATAAGCACGGTGGCATCCTATTGTTTAAAAATAGAAAACAAAAATATGTTATTTTGTAGAGACATAGTTATATTTATATTAATATAGCTTAGATTATATCTATTATCTTTATATCAATTAATGATTAAGTTATCAATTCAAATTATCTTTACATCAATACAGTTTATTGATACAGGCTTAGAAGTATTTATAAGTGTTTTATATTATATACCACCTCTACCCACAAAAGAAAGGACCCAAACATATGTAAAACTTTGAAGTCTTTCTTTCAACTGGCTGAATGTTGAGAGGCACATTGCTTCTCTCGCCCAGGAGCAATATTCCTGCACACCAAAATTTGCTGTGTAGCAGCAAAGGTCAGCAGAGACTTAAGACAGTTTCCTGTTAGCATAGCTCAGCCATCTTGAGACAAAAAAAGCCTGACCTTGATACTGTTACAGTGATACAAAAGTGATTGGCTCTCCTAGAAGAAGCTATTTGGTCAGTAGTCAGAAAATGGTCTTATGAGGGTTGAATTGCCCTGCTTAGCTATTGGCAAGCTGAATTGCTTAGCTATTGGCATAGATTTTTTTTCTCTTTGTTCTTTACTCACTATATTTAAACAAGATAGTTAGTTGAAGATCTTGGCCTTGCAAAAGAACTGCTTGGCTAATTTTAAATGTGGTGGGGTTTTTTTGTTTTTTTTGTAGCTTTCCATATTGTATGGACACAGCCCATACCTGGGATGAATAGTATATGGATTAGGATGTTGTATGAAATGAGAAAATAAGTTAACGAGTAACCAGATTAAACATTTTGCATGAAGGCATGCAGCAATCAACAGATGATCACAAACTAATGAACCACGTTATCTTCTATAGCATATTTATGAATTCAACAAGGCCATTAGTCTGTGGTTCTCTGTGTTGTCTAGTTCCAGAAAATTGGCTTGAATTAGCTGTGGTGCAGAAGATAATTATTATAAACTCAAACAACAGATTGCAACAGACTTGAAAAAATGGGAAATTCTACAATTATCTCTAATAGGGAGAATATCGACAATTAAGATGAATATATTACCAAGGATTTTATATTTGTTTCAGACAATTCCAATTAAACTAGGGAAATAATATTTTGAGGATTTAAGTAAAATAATACTGAAGTATATATGGCAGGGAAAGAAGGCAAGAATTAAATTACAATTGTTACAAGATGCCAGAATAAGAGGAGGTTTTGATTTACCCAATTGTGAATTATATTACCAAGCGGCAACACTGATGTGGGTGAAAGCATGGATAGTCTTAAGGAATACTAGATTGTTAACACTAGAAGGTCATGACCTATTACTGGGATGGCACACTTTTTTTATGGTATAAGGAAAGTGAAACACATGGGTATTTTAGGAGACACTATATTCGTGATGCTTTATATGGGAGAAAATAAGGAAACAACATTACATGAAAATACCAGTCTGGTTGTCAACTATAGAGACATTTTCATATCCAATTGTCTATAAAACGGAGCATACAGTAAGATACGGTGAAATATTAAATAAAGAGGTTGAACTCAAATCTAAGCAAGAACAAGAGGAACAAGAAATAGAGATGAATTGGTATTCATATATGCAAATACATTTTAGATATGATGAAGATCATAAGATAGAAAGATTTTATATGAACTTACTGAATTAGATTGAATTTTGACAGGTACTGATGAGATATTTACATTATATTATATGAATACTTAGAGTAAAATTAGAAGAACAAGAAGTAAAAGAAACAATGCAGTGGTGATAGTCAGCCGGTTCACACTGAATCGGGCGAACCGGTAGCAAGAATTTGGCATGGGTCACCGAACCATTACTAAGTTCTAGCTGGCCATGCCCCCCACGCGGTCGCCCTCCCGCCTGATGCTCACTCACCCCACCTGCCGGACATTCGCCTAAGGTATTTCTTTCTTTTTTTTCCCTCCCGACAATCAGCTGTAGATAAGATCAGCTGTGTTGGGATTCCCCTTGCTGAGGCCCAGGAAGACAAAAAAATGGAGGGAGGATCTCAGCCCCCCCTCCATTTTTTGCTTTCCAGAGCCCAGAGGAGCCTTAGGGGAGCAAAAACGCCCCTCCACAGGCTCTTCTGAGGCTAGGAAGCTCCCAAAATGGAGTTTGGAGGGGTGCTGCATGCCCCTCCCATGCTCTGTTCCTTTTCTTCCAGAGCCCCAGAGGAGCCTTAGGGGAGCAACCCCCCCCCGAGGTTCCTCTGGGGCTAGGAAGCTTCCAAAAATAGGTGGGGGCTGCAAAAAAAGCCATGCCCACCCAGTCACATGGCCACACCCACTAAGCCACACCCACAGAACCAGTAGTAAAAGTTTTTGAATCCCATCACTGAAACAATGATTGCTTGGGGCAGAGAATTTTGGATATGGGATAGATTTAGAAAGATGGCAGAAATTATGGTCTTGAAACTATAAAATAACAATGTCAACAGCATATAAAGAGAATTTATATAAGATGTTTTATAGGTGGCATCTATCCCCGGCAAGAATAGCAAGGATGTTTAAGAACAAATCAGAG
The DNA here is from genome assembly GCF_900518735.1 of Pseudonaja textilis. The sequence goes on along the minus strand of NW_020769346.1, from coordinate 9,258,802 downwards.
AAATGTTGGAAGTGTTATCAGATACCTGGATCATACTATCACATGTGGTGGACAGGTGTGGAAGCCAAAAGATACTGGACTAAAATTCATACATGGCTGGAAAAAATGACAAAACAGCATATAGACTTGAAATCAGAGATATTTTTATTGGGTATCTTACCTGAAGATTACAGTAGAGAATTGATATATCTGATTATAAATGTTTTAACAGCAGCTAGAATTGTATTTGCCAAAAATTGAAAAAGTGAAAAAATTCCGATAGAAGAGGAGGTGACTAAGAAAATAATGGAATGTGCAGAAATGAGTAAATTGACATTTGCCATTAGAGAGCAAAATTGGGATTTATTTTATCAATGGCTAGATAAGAAAATAGGGAAATAAAATATACTATAATATAAATATAATATAATAGTAAAGATATGACAAAAACTTTTATTAAAAAAAATTATCTGTGGTTCAATTAAAAATAAGAAGCATTTCTTTGTATCCCCGCCATAAATAATCCATCTGGCATTGGCTGGCTTTCATACAACTACATTTATTCTAAGTTCAATATCAATTTCTTAAGATTTGGTGAAAGGGACATAAAGATTAGTTCTATTTGTTGTTTTGGACCACACCAATACCAGCTAATTATTTCAAATGATCTGCTTTCAATCTTCTTCAAAACAATTAAAGCTGTGAAAAAAGAAGCATTTGATTGTTTGTTTTAAGATAACCTGCAAATCTATAAAATCTACTTCCAAATTTTTTATACTAAAATATAAATATTTATATAAAAACTATTTTTATTAGAATTACATATGATATATATATCCATATGTAATCCTAGGTGTATATTTTTGTTTCAAAAAAGCTTTCCAGTTTGTTATTTCTTCAGAGATATTTTAAAATAAATTCAAAATAAAAATTTAGAAATCATACAAAAACACGTATGTCATATTCATTTTTTTAAAAAAGCACATACAAAAGCAGTGTAAAATTATATATTAAAATAATTTTAGGAGAAAACAGCTAATATTTTATAATATAAAATAAATAAAAAAACAAACTAATGTACAATTAAATAAATAAAACAAACAAATGTACAATTAGCTGAAAAGTTATTTTGCATAATCTTAGCAGAGACTTCTGAACCAAAAAAATATCTTAGATTATAATTCTCAACCCATGACCATCCTTTTGGGGTTTATTTTTAACAAAAGTTCAGTCCAATTGTAAAAATCATAGTCTAATAAATCTAGAAGATATCAGATTGTTCTTTCATACACTATTTACTAAAAAAGAAAAAAGAATGAAAGGCAGGAATAAAAACTGCCCTAACATAATCCAAGGAATGTCATAGATACATAAAGGATTGTTGATAATATGTTCTGTTTTCAGTATTCAAATTACTATACAAATACGGATGCTGATAACCAAAAATTAGAATTAGTCTGAAACGTATTCAAAAAAACAGTTTCCCCAGATTTAATAGGAAGGTTTTAAATTAATAATTCCAATAATTGACCTTGCCTATTCCACATAAACCTCTGTATTTCTACCAGCAATGCTGTAAGATAAATCCTGTCTTTAGTTAGCAAGTATCATATTTTAAAAAGAACTGCATGCACTAGTGTCCAAATGCAGCTGTATGTATGAATTATGATGTGTTTTACCAGTTTGTATATAAACTAGACTAAGAAACTGAGAAATGAATGGACTAAACATACTTATACAATCATCAGTCACAATGGTATTGCCATCATCACATTCTTCTCCATCCTGAATGATGCCATCTCCACAGATGTTACTATCTCCTAGCAGATGATCCAGTGGATAGGAAGGTCTTAGCTGCTGACACAGAAGAAGATTATATAAATGGAGCTCAATATAGGAAGAGGACTTCTTTAGTCTATGGTAGCCAAAAATAAAGAAGAGTTTGGTAATTGTTTTCACAAGATTGTATCTCATAAAAACTGACACCTTTTAATAAATGTGTTGGTTTGAAAAGGTAGATACTAAATTCTTTTTGATAAAATGCAACCAATACCGTCCTTACTGATTTGAAAAAATAGATATTGGTGACTTATTGTGGCTACAAAACAGATAGTCGTATTACCTTTTATTGAATTCTTTTTTAATCAGTATTCTGCAAGTATTTGACTAAATTTATTCTTGGAAATCCTGTATCAGTTATTTTGGGGGGAACTATGATAAAAATGTATATCCAAAGTAGAATGTAAGCCATACTCTACATATGAAGGGGTATATTGTCAAAACTTTTTTTTCATGAATCCAATTACCTAAAGCATAACATCTAAGAACAAATAGACATGACATTATTAATTATACGGTTCAAATTTATAAAACTATCCATTTCACAAACAACTGACTCTAGACAACATACAGCAAGACTAAACAAACATTAATATATACAAAATACAGATGCTTGTCATGCAATATTACGTTGCTGGATCCAGGCTTAATCAATCAATTAATCAATAAGACCAACTGAATTCCATTCAATGTTTTAGTTATGAATAAGTAAAGTCCATCAATTCCTTTTTAGGAACAAAAGGCAATGTATGAAATTAGGCAACAAAATGATGAAAGAAAAGATGATTTTCAAGGATACACAACTATAGGGAGATATAGTGAATACAGTAGCAATAAATTAGATGCAGTTCTTATTTCTTTTCTTCCTCCCTCCTTTTTCATTGTTCCTCCAATGTCTTTTGCTTACTATTTCTTACTCTGTTCTGCATTTTGCATTTCACTGTTTTTACCTCAAGAAAACACATATGTACTTTTTTTGTAGACAGGAATAAAATCAGAATACAATGGCATTTATTCATACGTAAGACTAAAGTCTAAATTCCAGTATGCCCTAGACACTGATATTATCTGTGTATATTTTATCACTGCGCTAATCTTCTCTTGGGATAGCCCCAAATAATTTATGAAAGAATAAAACAAAATAAATAGATAAGCAAATTAATAGGCAGTAATCCAAAGTAACAAATACAAATACAAGGATAATTTTAAAAAGTAATATTATAAATACTCTAAAAGATAATTTGATGCCCTCTTTCAAATGCCTGAATTGCGACCTTATAGAAGACAGTATAGGGATCAGCCATATTTCCCCATGGAGAGAGCTCCATCCCAAAATTTACTGAAATGTATTTAACAAAAAATAATTTGTATCTATCACTTCTTAAAAAACAACCAAGAAGACATCAGATACAAAAACCACATAAAAATATGCCTTTTACCGATCAAGAAATCAAATTCTTTCAAAATTACACTGTTTTTTCCCCTTTTTACCTGGATTGGAAACCATCCGGAAGTATCTTTAAAATATAAAGATCGCTGATCTCTTCGGAATGCTAGGGCATTTTCTGTGTTTAATCTTTCCAGGTCTTCCTGATTATTCACTACAAAAATCTGAATATTACAAATAGAAAAAGGAGGGAGATTAAATCACTATAATATTTATGTAAGACAATAAGTCACAGTACAAATATATGAGATGATTCCAAATCTGAATAGCTTGGGGTCAATATTTTGGATCTTGCCAACTGACTCTCCAATTCAGAAAAATATTATGAATTTGAAAGTCTTCTGTGGTGGAATCATTAAACAATATCTCAAATGCTTGCTTTTATGTAATTAAGGGCAGAAAAAGTAAACTTATTATGGATATACTGTAATATTTTATAAGAAAAATAGATTGGAAAAAAATACGAAGAATATATACACGCATACATTTATATTTGCTTATTCCTTATAAGGAAAATAGGATTATACTCCTTCAGTGCTATTCAGTCATAGACAAAGATATAAGGAATTTATTGGTACTTGAAATGTATCATTTAATTATATCATTAAATGTATTTTCATTCAGAAGCAAAGCATGACATTGTTAACCCAATAATTGCTAGCACTAAGTAGAGGTAGTCCTAGCTTAGCAATCACAATTGGTACCAGCAGCTCCATCACTAAGCACCATAGTTGCCTAGCAGAAAACCATAATGAAGTTACAACATCACTTTCCATTCAGTCAATAAGGAAGTCACCATAATTGTTCAATGAGGCATCATGGGACTGCAACTTATTATTTTTCTTCCGTGTTCTTCATTACTCTGCTTATTGCAAGACAGCTGGGAAGCGCACAGGTGTGAATACATGACTGCATAAAATTGTAGTAGTTGTACATTCAAAGATTGGTTGCAAAGCTTTTTTTTTACACTGTCACAACTTGCTAAATGAGGCAGTCAGAAAGTGAAGATTATCTGCATGTCTCAAGAGTGACACTTCAAAAGCATTTAGCTTAGTTATTATAATTATCTCAGTTCTTCAACAAAGCAATCAAGTCATGCTTCAATTACATAATATGCCATCTTAATTCCTGTCAAACTCACTTACTGCAGGTACTTTGGAATAGGCTTCTCCAAACAGTGGTTCCTCATATGGTGGGCCATTCACGTTTGGCTGAGAGTTGCAGAGACATTTCCCTGGAGGTCCTGGAAATCCTCTTTCCCCTTTTGGCCCCATTAATTGTCCTAGAAAATATCAGATTGCCAAATTAGGAAGTTCTGAAATAGACACAGACATATGAGAAAAAAACAAACCGGATCTTAGCTGCCATCTAAACCATTAATATTTATAATGTACAAGTATTATAAATAGTTTTTTTCCCTGTTAATATTAATAAACTGGAGAATACATATATTCCTTTCATATTTGGTTCTCGATGAGGATGGCACTGCTGGTGCCCAGTCAGGGGATCTTACTGAACTTGCAGCTCCTACCTGAAGAGGAGGTGTCACTCATAGCTAGGAGGGCCCTCATGCAACTTTGGTTATATATCGTATGTACCCATTCCTGAACCAAAGAGCCTCGCTCATAGTCACTCATGCTCTTGTGATCTTCAGACTGGAATATTGCAATATGTTTTACCCTGGGCTATGATTTAAAAGGATTTGAAAGCTCCAAATGGCGCACAATGCAAGAGCATGGGAAGTTATTAGTGCAGTTACTCAACAGAGATGATACACCTACTCTATTAAATGCATTGCTTCAGTGTGCTTTCAGGTGCAAGTTAAGGTCCTGATTGTCATCCCTAAAGTTCTTCAAGATTGGGATACATATGGGATATCTCTTCCTTATCTGATTTAGCAGGAAGGTTCTGTCATCGAGGAAATAATGTTTGATGGGGCCCTTGGAGTTAGATTGGTACCATCCCTGCCAGCATTTTGCAACTGAACCTGAGGTCCTGGATATGAGACAGAGCCTGTCTCCTGACTGTGTGGATTTAATGTCTAACTGTTATATGTTTTATTTTTTATGTTGTTATATTGTGAGTTTTATGTATTTTATTGTAAGCCACCTAGAATCATTAAAACATGAGATACTATATAAATTGAATAAATAAACAAACAATGCTCTTTTATATATACTGCCCATCTTCCAGTTCTAAGCTGCAGTTGAATTGTTTTTAGCCATGGTTTCATACATCCTACATTTTTCATGGGCTGCAGCTGCACCCAATATCTTTGCAAAGTGACTTTTTCACTTCCTGATACAAACACAAGTATTTCAGGCAAAGCAAAAAAAATGTTTATTAAGATGGGTCAAGTTTTTACATAGGGTACAGTACATACTTTTATTATACAATAAGTATATCAGAAAGCAACATATGAAACAATAAAGGTAGTTTACGTGTTATAAAGCCCTGCTTTCTTTCTTTAGACATGACAAAAGATACATATCTTTAGATAAGAATATGTTGCATCTCCTTGCCTACCCTGTATGTTTCTCTCTTAACACTTGTAGCTTGTTCTCATTAGTGTCCCTAAAAAGCCTAGTTTTGGCACATCAAAAGAAATGGTTTTAGCTCAAAGAAAAACATGGTTTCCCAAACTTCAAAAGGAGGCATGACACCATATTAAAATGCTGGTATCATCTATATTTATATGTTAATAATAAGCCTTAGAATTCTACACAATGCTGCATTAATATTAATGTCAGCTACAAAAGAAATTGATGAATGAGGCTTCCGGTGATGTCATCCTCGTGGATAGACCGAAGACTGCGATAGTCCATGGCTCTGGTCTGTGCTCTCCTGTTGAAGGGCCCAATCATCCTGATTTGGGGCCAGATCCACGCTGTAGGAACGTGAAGAAAGGGGAGGCCACCAGCTAGGTCAAGGGGATCTGCATCTCCTCTCCTTGGCTTGGCAAACACTCCCTTCTGAAGATGGCTGAGTGATAGTCTAAAATGGCCATCCTGAACAGGAAGACCTAGCCGGGATAAGATTGTGCAGGAGTGGTGAAGAAGAGCACTGCTTGAACATCTGGGCTAATCTGTTGCAATAACTGAATACAAGGTACCCCAAAATTAAACTCTAAATAATTTTTAAGAGAATTATTTAAAGTGCCAGATATAGACAGTGAGAGAAAAGGGGGAAAAAACTTTTGACAACTGAAAGTGGCTATGGATTTTACAAGAGAAGCCTGAAGAAGATACTTGTTTAAATTGAAGAAAATAATATTTTGACACTAAATAGGCAAATTTAAAGCTGAACTTGAATGTGTCAAAGGAAAAATAAAAACATAATAATTGATATTTGGATTTATTGGAATCTTGGATTTGGAAGCCCTAAATAAAGAAAAACAGAGAAAAAAGGTGGAATTTGGACATAACAGAGAGTGCCATCTAGTGGTAAAAGGAATTATTTAACCTGGATTTCTTAAAGATTGGATTAGATATAAATAAGTGAAATTTTGCTACAATAAAACAGAGCCCCTGGATAGTAAAAGTGGAATATTGAACTCTAGTGGGAAAAAGAAAGAAGTAGGAAGAAATTGATTTGGGATTGTTTGGCAATCTTGGTATAAATATAAACTTTTGGCTATTGGATTATTTGATGGAACTGAAAATCTAAAGAAGAATCAATAAAGCTAATTGTTAGAAATAAATCCTTTAGACATTGGCTGAATTAAATTACTGGCTAGAAGTCATCAAAGATGGCAGAACTTTTTTTGGAATTAAAAATGGAACTGAGAAATATGAAAGAAAAGTTACAAGAAAGAGGCAAATTGGCTTTGCACTACAATTTTTAGAAATGGCGATTTTAAAGTATGAAGAACAACATGGATTGTCAAAAGAAGAGGAGGAGTTCATTAAAGAAGAGACCATTTTCAATCAGCATTTGGAGCAATGAGATTTAAAGCAGAAAGGGGAAAGAAAGGGGGAAAAAATTGAGATTTGAAGAGGCAACTAAAAAGGGGAATATTTTGAGAACCAAACAAAGTAAAAGGAAACAGCAGAAAAGGGATTTGCAGAAGAAAGTTTTAAAAAGGGAGGGGCATAAGAATTGGAATAAGAAAAAAAAGGGGAAATGAAGGGGAAAAGAAGTCTTAAAAACAGAACCAAGAAAGAAAGAAATATGGGAATTGTACAAAAATGAAAAGAAATTATTTATTTAAAAGACAGAAATTTATTTAAAAGACAGAAAAGAAATTATTTATTTATTTAAATAGAGATAATGGTTAACTAATAATTGAGAAAGAGGATACAGCAAGGTGTTAAGGTGTAGCACAAATATATTAGAAGTATTAAACTATTTATCAAGTAGAGAAATATAGATTATTAAATGCAAGATTGGAACTGATATATTCTTGTTATTGGAATATTGGTTTATTGGAAAACTAAACATAGAGATAAATGGAACTACTGTGATAAAAGAAAAATTATGATAACTTATTAAGTCTGATAAAGTTATGGAATATAATTGAAATGAATTATAAAGATTGTCGTAATGAGATTATAAGCGGGGAGAAAAAATGGAAGAATATGAATAAAGAGAAATTATAATAAGTTTGATAACTATAATTAATGATTTTACAGAATATAGTTAAAATGAAATATGAGAATTGTTGTAATGAAATTAATATCAGTTCTTTATGATGATTTGAATAGATTAATTCTTTTTTTTGTTATATTATAAATGTATTTTATGTATTTGAAAGGGAAAACACCATGCAGAATCTGCTATAAAAAGTTTATTTGTTAGGTAGTTGTTAGAAGATTATTGTTATAAATGTTTAAAGGGATAATTAAGTTAAATAATTATTGGGATTTAAAAGGGAACTCATTAGATGATATATAAGATATAGGGGTGGCACACTTTAATTGGTGTTTGTAGGAGAAACTTTTGTATTAAAGTGTTTGAATTAAGATGGAATTACCTGAAATGATGAAATTAGAATATGCGATGAAATTGTAATTATGACAGATAAAAGTATAAGTATAATAAATATGATATGAGAATTAGTTAAAGCTAAAAGGAATAGGTTAAGGAATGATTGGAAAATTTATAAATAAGCTTGAAGAAAATATTTGTGAAAAATAATCGAAAATATATAGAGGTTGATATGAACTAAATGTGAAAGATGAATATGTAAACCAAATTATGTCTGTACGGAGATGTGATAACCTGGAGTCATGCTGTTCACTAAAAAGAGATGTTTCTTTAAAAATGTCAAAAATTGAAATAAAACTTTTACCAAAAAAAAAAAAAAAGAAAATTGATGAATGTATCAATAATTTTGAATTTAAGAAAGATTGCAGCGATTGAAATCTCTGTACATCTCTCTTACCTAGTTCAGACAGAAAGGGAAATAATCTGTTCCTTGCTTGATTTATCTCTAATATGATATTTCACATCAACTATCAATTTCATGCTTATCATAACTTCAAAGAGACAGAGGATAATACCATTCTCTTTTTCCTTGCCACTGAATGCCTCCAGCATATAGTATGATTATCAAGGGGATGATATGCTATGTGATTTTAGCCATGGCTGTTTGCTTACCGAATTCCACATATACCTTCCTCAAAGCCTAGTGACCCCTAAAATGTTATCTTAAAAATATGAAATTCCTTCAGCTAGTGGTTGAACAAGCATGAAATGTATATTCTGTTTAGCATAATTGTATTATTAAAATTAAAGCAGAAAAACAGCTATTAAGAAAGCCCAGTCTTACTTGCTATTAACTGTCCTGGTGGGCCTATACTTCCAGGGGGTCCTATGTCTCCTTTTTGTCCCTAAAAAAAAAACCATATAACTATTTCACTACATATATACTATAAGCTGTAACATAAAGGAAATTACAAAGTCTTATATCAATATTTTTCAAACCTGGCAACTTGAAGATTAATTCGAACTCCTAGAATTCCCTAGACAGCATGCCCCAAACATCTACATTCATTAAATTTAAAAAACAATGTCTTAAGCCATAAATTTAACATTCCTGTTAATCCAAACAATAAAACTCTTCAGTTTGGTAATTCAAAGTAAAAATTTATTTGAAATAAAGTCAGTGAAATCAACCCACAGCTCCTCATGTCTCCTATATGTGCCCATGTACCTATGTGAACAAAATATGCATTTATTTAGTGTGAAAAAGATCTTATTTATTTTCCTATTCTGTGTTTTCCCTAAATGGGCAATTTCTCCAGGACAAAAATAATGTTTGCTTGGGTATAGGGCAATTGTTTTGCCAAACCTGTTCATTCCCAGGAAAAATTAATTTACAAAGACATATTTTATTGGTGGCAAGCTGATTTTGGCTGTTTTGAGAAGCTACACAGGCTAGGCTGGACTATTACTTGGACAGGTTGGTATCCGAAACTCCCAGGAATATAAGTAAGACAAACAGGTAGGTGACAATAAAAACTATGAAGTCATCAGAAGTCAGATTTGACTCGAAGTGTTTACCTTTTACTTGTAACAATGCATTACTGTCGATAGATACAATTATACAGTCACAAGCTCTGCTATAACAAAAGACCTAGGCAGATTTTTGAAAGACCACCTGGAGATAAATGATGTTTCTGGCATGCAAACGGAAAAGGGAATATACACTGCTTAATGCCATTAGTTCCAGCCAGTGGCTAAGAGTTATAGTACTTGGCATTTCTTGCTTTATTTCATAGACTTCCATAGCATAGTACATCATTAAGATAAGATCATTTTTGCTAATTGTGTTTTGATTTGTGTGTGTGTGCTTTTGACTCAGTTTTGACTCCTGTCAATAACCTAATCTATTTCTTGCAATTTTCTCAGCAATGTTTTTCAGAAGTGGTTTTCATTGTCTCCTTCCTAAGGCTGAGAGAGAGCGACTGTCCCAAGGTTACCCAGCTGATTGTGTTAAAGTGGAACTAGAAGTCACAATCTCCTGGTTCTAGCCTGGTGCCTTTAACCTGGTGCATTCTGGACAACCATAGTAAGTCCCATAAGCTATTAATATACAAAGCTGATTTGTAGGTTAACAGCATAGAATGTACCATGAATATATAGAAAATAAATTTGAAAGAGACCTTGGAGATCTTCTAATGATCTAATCCAATACTCTGTTTAAGCAGGATATTCTATACCACTTTAGACAAATAGCTGTCCAGTCTCTTCTTGAAAACCTCCAATGATGATGCATCCACAGCTTCCACAAGTATGCTGTCCCATTTATTGTTCTCACTGCCAGGAAATTTCTCCTTAATTTCAGGTTGGATCTCAATTTAATGATCTTCCACCTGTTATTTCTTGTCTTGCCCTCAAGTGCTTTGAGAATAGGTTGACTCTATCTCTGTGGCAGCTGCTCAAGTAATAGAAGACTTCTATCATATCACCCCCAGTTCTCTTCATTAGATTAGACATACCTAGTTTCTTCAATTGTTCATTGTATAGTTTAGCCTCCAGTCTCCTAATCATCTTTGCTGCTCTTCTCTGCACTCATTCTATAGGGCAGGAGTGTCAAACTAGCATTGTCATGTCGTAGACTTTTTTTCCCTTTTGCTAAAATGGGCATCATGCATTCAGCCCGAGGGCTGCAAGTTTAACACCCCTGTTCTAAGGTCTCAACATCTTTTTGTATTATGGTGACCAAAATTGGATGCAATATTCCAAGCATGGGCTGACCAGTGCAGTATAAAATAGTAATATCACTATGTGATCTTGAAACTATACCTCTGTTAATGCAACCTAGGACTGCATTAACTTTTTTGGCAGCTGGAGCCCACTGTTGGCTCATATTTAAGAGATAGTCTACCAGGACACCTCAATACCTTTCACACTTGCTACTGTTGAACCAGGTATCACATTTTCTATACCTGTGCATTTGGCTTTACTTGCCAATTTATTTGCTTTGATCTTTTTCAAGGAAAACAACCATGTAGGACAATGGTTCTTAACCTGGGTGATATCACCCCCAGGGGGCGATTTTGTTTTTCAGGGGGGCGATTGAACAAAAAGGGGCGATGCAGAGGTGAAGGAACAGAAGGGGGGTAATATGGGGGTAATGGAGCAAGAAGTTTTGGGGACACTTTTGAGACTTTTTTCATACAGTGAACTGTTGTATATCTGTCATACAAAAACATCAGATCACTCGCTATTAGTGGATTGAACTGTGTTTTAAAATGTTCCTCCAGCTAGCTTCAGTACAAACGTTGCACAGCAGCCTCTATCACTCTACCCATTAAATTTGTCGCTCTGATTTTTGTTGTTTTCCTTCTGTAAAAATTTTCTTTGTGTCTTTTTAACCCTTTTTACAGTGTGCATGAATATATATTTTCCTCAAATCTTAATTTAGTTTCAGAGTTTTCATCTTGAAATTCTTAGTTCCTGCATTGCGGTTTGTTTTTATGCCCTTTTTATATTTCCTTTTGCGTCTTAAAATTCACTTTTAATTAAATCATTAAATGTTACTGTTTTTTACAGGCATTTCATTTTCTTGCAATTTAATTTTGTTTTCAGTGGTCATTGCATTTAAGTGTCTTGAATAAATAATAATGAAATACATGTATCACAAAGTTTGGGAGTAAAGTGATGGGTGGCATCAGAATTTTTCACACAGTTGATATGGGAAAAAGACTGGAAATAAATTATTTGCATCAATATGTCCTAATGACAATTTTAAAGAAAACAAAAAACATATTTGTATAAATTGAAAAATTATTTCCCTGTGTTGTGATTGAGAGGTTATGTTGGGGGAGGGGGGCGATGATAACTTCCTCAATGGCTCAAGGGGGTGATTCTTTCAAAAAGGTTAAGAACCACTGATGTGGGAGTTTACAAGGGAACTAATTTGTTTTAAAACATTTATAGTGAATTGTCTTTTATCTTTCATTAAGGAGGCTTAAAGCCTCTACCAACAGAGACTAGCAAGATTCAAAAGCAATTAATAAACAGAGAATGAGGGGGAGAAGAAATTCGAAAAGCTGAGAGACAAAAGCAGAAAAAAGTTGATGACTACAGATCTGAAAACAGGGGCATTTTTCTGAAAATATTATACATTCTCAAGATATTTTCCACCAGAAATAAGAATTCCTAAAACTGTGGCAACTGGAACAGTATGTGTGTGTGTCATGCCTATGATAATGGATTTCTTCACTGATGGGGGAGGCTTTTATTTTGGATTTGGTAGTTTTTTCTAGGTAGGTGGTGGGGTCTGTCTTTAGGGGTTTGTATGCGGGGTCTTGGAGTAGGTTGGTTAACTTGGTTTGGTAGTCAGATGTGTTCATAACCACTGTCGCATTGCCCTTGTCTGCTGGTAGAATTATTATGCTGGTGTCTTCTTTCAGGTTAAGTAGTGCAGTTTGTTCTTCTTTGGATAAGTTGCTTTTGGGTGGTTTGCTAGTGCAGAGGATGTTGGTGATTTCAAGTCTGATTTTGTTAGCATCATCAGGGTTGGTTTTGGTCAGGCTGGTTTCAACTCCGCATATGATGGTTTCTGTGGGGATGTGTTTGGGAGCGACAGCAAAGT
>NW_020769346.1:9213479-9240993 GCF_900518735.1 Pseudonaja textilis | reverse complement strand
AATATATATATATATATATATATATATATATATATATATATATATATATATATATATATATATGTGTGTGTGTGTGTGTGTGTGTGTGTGTGTGTGTGTGTGTGTGTGTGTGTGTGTGTGTGTATTCTGTCATAGTACATTTAACCTGAGAAGACTCCAGGCATGAACTTAAAGGAGTCAATGAGATGAGCAAGATGCATCTCAGAATGGAAGTGGAAGTAACACCTTCTTAATTTAGCTGCCACCACAGGCATTTAATACGGGGATGTTAGCTGGCTTTGGAGACAGGAAATGGCTCAGTATGTGAGAAGTGTCTTTCTTATTTAACAAATAGTTGTTAAAGTACACATCTCAGCTTCTTCCTAGTGATGTTTCAAAACAATATTTAACCTAAAGAAGGGTTAAATCTATGATGACTATGAACATGAGATAACATAAATAAGATCAGTAGCCAATGTAATAGAGATCAGTAGCCATTGTAATAGACTTGAATTATCTAAATTTTATTAGGCTTTGTCACCCATTATCTTGAAGAGATTGACAAGAAGTGTAGATCAGTTTTGGAAACAACAAGTTTAATGCCAGCATAGCTTTTTGGGGACAACAGGGTATGGAGAACACATCAATATAACAAAATCTTTAAGAAAAATCTTTAAGTAATATGCTAGAAGCCACCACCACCCCCCGCCTCCAAAAAGCTAGCATTGGGATCAGGGCTAGAAGTATGAAGGGACAAAATCAATCAATCAAATGAGATTTAGGTTACCATAAACAAGGCCTTTATCGGGGTGGGATTCTATAGGTTCGCACCTATTCTCTAGAACTGGTTGTTACCATTCTAAGTAGTTTGGAGAACCAGTTGCTAGAAGAAATTACTGGTCTAATCCTGTAAGGAAGGCAGGAAGGAAACATTCTGGTGTTGCTTACAGAAACTGCCTCTCCGTTAACCCTTATTACATTCTTGGCAGGACTAGACTTCCTGTCTCAGGAACTTCTCTGGAGTTTTTTTTCCTCCTTTGCTGGTACTTTGCTTGTATGGAGTGACCATTCAAAGTTACAGTGACACTGAAAAAGTGACTTATGACCATTTTTCATGCTTACGACTGTTGCAGCATCCCCATAGTCATGAGAGGCCAGGTGAGGAGATGCGTGCCTCGATGTAAGTGATATTGAGTTGGCCACACCCAGCCAATAACATGACCACCAAGCCATGTCCACCCAGTCACATGACCACCAACCCATGCCCACCACCTAAGCCACACCCACAGAACCGGTTGTTAAAAATTTGAATCCCAGCCCTGGCCTTTATAGAAACAAAAGTATTGTATCTAGATTTACATAAGAAAATTATACATATAGTAAGGAAGTTAGGATTAAACAAAATAAACAAAACAAATATAGTACAGGATTCCTACTTGTTTGCCTCGTTTCCCTGGCCGTCCAGTCGGTCCTCTGTGTCCTGATGCACCAGGTTCTCCTTTTGGGCCCATTTCTCCCTTGTTGGGGATGGAAAGAATAAAACCCAAATCTTCAGTGCAAAGATACACACTTGGTGATAAAACCATCTTACCCAAAACTCAGCAGATACTCACACACATGCCAAAAAGATATCCTTCTAAATTGTTTGTGTAAATAATATCAACTAAAGTACATTTTCCTCAAAGAACATTTCTCTGAAAGACAAATTAGTAAGCTGCCACTTAAAATGATAGGGAGAGAATTAGAGAACCCAGAAGCAATGCATAATGACCATCACATACGTTGAGACTGATTATTAAGTCTACGTGCTTTGCAGGCTCCTCTTATGAATCAGTTCTGCTAATGAACTCTGTGAGTTTTATTTAATAAGTTTACGAATATACAGTAGCTCCGTTCACTTGGGGAAAAAAGATTAATAATGGTACCATAAGTACACTAAATAATAAAAAGCTTCATTCACTTTCATTTCTCCTCGGTCAATGAAGCCACAATCCAGCATCTTATTTGGAAACCATATATATTTTTCTTGCTGCACTCATTTTTAGAAATAGAAAAGTAACACTTGGGTGTTAACCAACAGCCCAAATAAATGTAAACTAAGGCTGTTCCCAAGAAAATTTCTACTCTATTTAGAAAGGGTTCTAAGCAGTGGTGGGTTTCATAAAATTTTCCTACTGGTTTGGTGTGAGTGCATGCTTTGCATGTGCATTTGTGCTTTGTGCGCGCGCAATGTTTGCAACTCACCTTCTATTGCAAGCCCTGTGTGTAAAACAGCTGATGCGCAGCAATCGGCTGTGCCGCGTGAAGCAGCTGAGGTTGAAAAGCAGGAAATAAAGGTCAGTATAGAGTCAGGGCAGGTGGGAGGGCCCAGCAGCTGATCATTAGAGTGAACGGTTTGCTCACAGATGATCCTTGAAGCTACCGGTTTGGCTGAACCGGGCTGAACTGGTAGAATACCACCACTGGTTCTAAGTTAACTCAGGAAAAAGGGGGAAGCTAAAACCTTTAAGTCACAGAAAACTTTAAGGACTTTTTAAGTCCTTTCCTTCTTTCAGATGGCTTTAAACCCAAGATCAAATGTTTGAACATGGGAAAGGAGAGTGAGAAGACACATGAAATGCATGAAAGGTCCTAATGTCCCATTCCCCAATTGCTTCAGGCTTGCCTACTAGTAGCATATGGATTCTACAATTTTTCTCTTAGGACAGAGAATGCAATTTTCCCTGAGCATTACTTGAATACCAAAATTAAAAATGAAACAGTGAGCAACGACATTCAGCAGCATCAAATACTTTTATTTTTCTACAACCATTCAAATGAAAATACTTTTTCTCCCTCAAATGGTTAACTAGTGTGAAACCACCTTGAAGAATATAAAATGGATTTTCTTGATAAATGAAAATTTGGTCCTTACAATTATCATCAGATGGTTATTTTAACCAGACATGTAAACAATCTAAAAACTCAGATATGATAGTCATGGCAAAAATCCTCTTAGTCCAAATGAAATTAACAAAAGCATTACAGTTCATGTTATTTAATTACACAAATTGTGAAATTTCCAATAGTTTATATTCTTTTAAAATAATCATTCAAACTTCACTTTTTTACCTGGAACTGAAGCTGAGACCTGTACTAATTCCATTCTTTTGAATCATTAATACAGTGTTTCTCACTCTCAGTAATTTTAAGATGTATAGATACAACCTCCAAAATGGCTGCGGAATTTATGAAGCCCAGACATCTTAAAATTACTGAGATTCAGTAAAAATGCATTGACCTACTCAGAAGCCGCCTAATGTATTCTGTAGATTTTGCTTCTAAAACTTCCTTAAACTTTCAACATACCTAAAATATGTACAAAGTAGCGGTCAACAGGTATCCTACACTAATTACAGTTTACTTATCTTGTTTGGGGAGGGGGGAAGTAAAGGAAATCTATACTCTTATCTGAGTTTCAATAGTGACAAGACAGATTTGAGTTGAGAATGAACAGTGCAATATAATCCATATTTATCTAATATTGTCCCACTAAAGACAATTAATCTTAGGAGAAAATTGTCTCCCAAAATCCCTTTGTAATATTAACTCTAACACATGTCCATCCTGTGCACAGATTGAGCATCCTGGATGTATCTTACCTTTTGCCCCAACATTCCAGGGAAACCCATGTATCCCTGCAAAGAAAAAGTTGAATAAAAAAAATGAACTATCCTTTCATTAAAAATTTGGGGGAGTTGATCTTGGATTTGTCTCAAAGGTGCTTTTTCAAAAGGTGCTTCTCATTCAAGAAGCTTCTTCAAGTAGTGACTGCAGCTTCTTGGACGAAAAATGAAATGCCTTCAAGGAAATACAAAGAAAGTCCAGTTGGCTTTTGAAAAAACACTTTGGGAAATCATGACTTGAGTGACTGAGAATCTCCATAGATAATTGTTTATTTCTTTATAAATCATTGTGCCCAACTCAGACCATGTGACTTTGGGCACAACACAAAAAGAAAAGAAAATATACCAATAATCAACTAAAACAAGATGGCATACTGTATTATACTAAAACTTTCTAAAACAATAAAATAGCAATGAGATACAAGCAAATATGTCAACTTTTGATTTAGTGTAAAGCAGGTTGAAAAATCTGTTTTTCTAATATTTGTAGAACAGTTTTCTACTGTTAATATACAATATACCACATAATCTGTTTGACTGATATAAGGATAGAGATAATTATAGTTATACAGTATTCAACCAGTCCTGGGTGAAGCAATTATAATTTGCATGAATTTAAATAAATCAATTGTTCTAATTTAACAATAAATAAGGATGAATGTGACTTTTAAACATAAGTATATCTTAATTCATTGCATTTTGGTTTTATAATTTTGCCATTTTTCACCTATTTTGCTAATCCTCTCCCTGATTTTGTTTTTATAACCATCCATCTTGAAAACATTCCTGAGATCATATAATTTTACATTGAATATGCATTTCTTCAATTATCTATCACCCATTTATCTTCCCTATTCTTACCTCAGCCCCTGGCTTTATCCTAGAATGACATCTTAGAATGACATCTTTAATACACTGGAGCAAAGATTGAAAAGGCTAGTGCAGTTTTAAATGCTAACATTATAAAATCTATAATAACTATAATAATGTATTTCTTCAGCTAGAAACCAATATTACAAATCTAGGACTATATAAAGTTCCTTGTACAGAAGTTTCCAGTATCCTAAGAAACACAGTTCTTCCATTAAAAGGCCATTCATCTGGCCCACTATTTATGTTTTTTATATTATCCTTATTATTTTTTATAAATAAAGGCAGCAAAAATTTCTAATTCTCTCTCCTGTTTTCTCGACAATAGTCCTGTTAGATGAATTGGGCTGAAAGAAAGTGACCAGACCAAAGTAATCCAGCTGGCTTTCATGATTAAAGAGGGGCTAGAACTCACACTCTCCTAGTTTTTAGCCTGATGCTAGATGCAAACCTGGCATGAACAACTCAACAAGAAAAAAATATTCCTGGTCTGTATAAGATTGTTTGATACTATAGTAAGAAAATATTACCTTATCACCTTTGCTGCCTTTGATTCCTTTCTGTCCTTGAGCTCCCTGTGGAAAACCATATCAGAGGTATATAACACAGCAGTTAAAAGTATGATTCTGCTTCCTCCAATATCCAATGTTAAATTAAATACAGTCATGAAGATAGGTAAATTTTTGACCTTCCATACAATGGCAGTGGCTATTTATTAGGGTTGGGGTATTCTGGGAGTAGAAGTTCACACATCTTCAACTGGTGAGAAATGCTGTTTTAAGTTTCTGTTCTTCCTGTTTTGGAAATGATTTGGACTAAGAGCTCTAGGTTTGAGCAAACCTAAGACCATAATCTGTCTGCTACTTGTTAACACACATCCATTTCTCGGGTTTTCACATCCGCTTGATGAAAAGTGCAGCTTTTTAAAGAGTCTCATTAGCTTTAACAAGCTGAGTCCTTAAAGCAATTCTACTTTTCTGAAGGGTCACACAGAAATCTGAAAAATGAAATGTTTCTGCTTTAATGAATAGTAGAGATGTGGTAGGGTTGGGTCCACACAGGGGTCAGGATTCTATAAGCATGAACAGTCTGATGTAATCACTCCTTCCTTACTGATTTCCTCCGGACATCTGGTTGATCACTGGGCTGTGAAATTTCTCAGGAGAAGCAGGACTCAGCAATATGAAGAATCATTTTAAAATGAAATACTGAATCCAAGCTGCGCTTCCCTTTCAAGTGCCAGACTGAAGCAAACATCTCTACTTTTCAAACTCCCTGCACAAAAGTCCCCTTCTACTAGATCATAGCAGTGATGCACTGTCATTGAAATGATTCAAATTGAGAAAATGTTTTCTCCCTGAATTTAATTCTTTCATGGTGGATGTCATTCAATATTACTTCAATTAATGGCCTTGCTTGAACAGCACTTCTGCCACGTATTTTCACTTTATAAGAAAAGAAAAGTTATTATTAATAATAATAGTAATAATTGCTTTTATTTCAGCACTAAATATATAAAGATGTGGAATAGAAGTAGTTTCTATCAGTCCAGGACAATGGGCCCATTTATTCTCTGCTGTGGTATATTGTTACAATTTTTCCTATTTAAATAAAGATAAAAGTATCAAATCTTTTATCTGGAGAAGTAGATCTTGGAACTACTTGCCAAGATCTATCTAAGAAACTATAGTCCAACTGTTATTTTTCCTTAGTTGCTTATGTAGTAAGAACAACCACCCAGAATATAAACTGTTCTGCTTAGACTGTTCCTTAATAATTTGATGGAGCAAAGAAAATTCTGTTTAGGATGTTCAACCTCAGAGAATGCCAGTAATACTCTGTGCAGCATTTAAAGTCTTTTTTAAATTTCCTTTGCCATTTCTTCATTATTTTATTCTGTTCAAGGCCATTCAGTGGGTGAATAAAAAGAAATAAACACTGTCGCCATATGATCAAAGTCATGCTCCCTTTGCATAAGGAAGGCATGTGAGAAGGGGCAGGTTAGTCATGCAGTTGCTGTCACCATCATGGGATATTTTTTTTTGACTCATCTCTTTAATCTCTTCAACCTACTTTACTCCTGAATCAAGTAAAAGTGGCCATTTTAATATCAACTGGATGCAAATACTTATTTATACAGACTAGTACAGAGTGCTTATTAGTAATTTTATCACTCACCTTTTCTCCGGAACCACCTGTATTACCCTAGAACAAAATTTTGAAATACAAAAGGAAAATATAAGAAGCAATAGCATCATACCTCAACCTAAAAGCCAACACAAGAAATCATGTATAGTAGACACACTTGATATTGCTTTGAACATTTAATAAGAAGCAACAATCATTATCTTTACCTCTTTCCCCTACCTACATAGATACATCTCTGACATTGTCTTTTACTGGGCTTTCAGTTTAATTCTAATCCTTTTAGCAACATCTACAAGCATTTTAATGACACCTTTAATCTTAAATTTTAAAATTAATCTTTAATCTGTCACTGAATTCACATACTGTAAAACTGTGAGTGTTAAATATTAAAAAAATATATAATCAATATGTACTTCTCTCATATAAATGCAGATGAATATTAAATATAATTTTTGAAAGATGGTATTTTGCCAGCTGGATCAAACAATCCTCATATAATAAATATGCTTGTTTTTCTGAATTATTGTTTTTAAAATATACATGTAATTTTTTTATCTATAGGCCATTAAGATTATTTCTAAAAATTAAGGAACTATACAAGAGTTATCTCTCACATATGAATGTGGCACACTACTTTCTATTCTTGTTTCTCTATATATCATTAGAAAAGCAGATCATGATGTCTACACATTATGTATTTCCAGCATCTCTATATAAATGGACTTAAGGGCAGTCAAGTCAATTATGTATCGAGACATGTTAGCCTAACAGATGTTAAATAAATATATAAGTAAACGAATAGCCCACTGGGTCAGGAAAAGGCAAACGGTAACCAAACTATGCAAAAAAAAAAATCAGTTTAGGGAAAACTTCCTAAAAACTGTAAAGGATATAATTCTGAAGATTTAAGTCCTAAGTAACATTTAGTCTAGCTATTTCAAAGTAAATAGGTAGCATGCAAGCCTCCTTTACATGCCCTATTTTTCTGGAGACAAAGTCCTTACATCACAGATGTAAGAGATCCAACTCCTTGCTTTGTAAAATTCTTTTCCATTCAACATGTAGGGTTCTTTTAAAAAAAATTTAACTGTGGCCATAGAGGGACTTTTAAAATGTAATAAAAAAGTGCATCTTTGTTTTGAGTAAGGAAAAACTTTGTAAAGGAAATAATGAGAACAGGAAATTTTTAAGACTTCTACCCACAGTGCCTAGTGAGCAAGTTCAAAGTCAAACTCAGACATTTATTTTAATGTAAACTCAAAAACAAAACAACAATTGTATGTTGAATACATTGAATGAATGAATGTGCAAATGAATGAATAAATATGGTCATACCCAGACTACTTCATTCATTTGCCCATTTTTGTACTTAAAACACATTTAATATATTGTGTAACTCAGCCTTAGGAATATTTATTTTATTTGACTTATTTATTTTTGTCAATTGCTTACAAGATAATAGGTATAAGTAAAAACATAGTTATGAATACATGGATACATATAAGAAAAGTAAAAAAGAAATATAAAAGAAACAATAGGACAGGGACGGTAGGCACGTTAGTGCGCTTATGCATGCCCCCTATAGACCTCTTAGGAAAGGGGTGAGGTCAATAGTAGACAGTCTAAGGTTAAAGTTTTGGGGGTTTGGGGAAGAAACCACAGAGTCAGGTAGAGTATTCTAGACATTGACCACTCTGTTGCTGAAGTTGTATTTCCTGCAATCAAGTTTGGTGCGATTAACCTTGAGTTTGCTCTTGTGTTGTTATGGTTGAAGCTGAAGTATTCATTGACAGGTAGGACATTGCAATGTATGATTTTATATACTATACTTAGATCGGACCAAAGGCGGTGTAGTTCTAGGTTTTCTAGGTCTAGAATTTCAAGTCTGGTGGCATAAGGTATTCTGCAACGAGTAGAGAAGAGGAGAACTCTTCTTGTGAAATATTTCTGGACTTTCTCAACTGTGTTAATATCAGATATGTAATGTGGGTTCCAGACTGATGAGCTGTATTTGAGTATTGGTCTAGCAAATGTTTTGTATGCTCTAGTTATTAGTGTAATATTAGCAGAGAAAAAGCTACATAAGATTAGCTTAACAACTCTTAATGCCTTTTTGGCTATGTAGTTACAGTGGGCTCTAGCACTTAGATCATTAGAGATGAATACTCCAAGATCTTTGACAGAGTTTGGATCATCAACAAGGTCTTGACTATTCAGCCTGTATTTTATTTTCTGATTTTTTTTTTTGCCATTATGTAGGACAGAGCATTTATTTGTTGAGATTTGAAATTCTTATACATAGTCAAGGTCTTTTTGAAGGGTAGCATATCTGCCCGAGTGGATGCAAAAAAGTTAAGATGACAGCCATCACATTTACTAAAACCTCACACCTTTTCCACGTGCTTTAAACATGTGATTGCAACCATCATCTTTAATTTTTGAAGACCACCCCTTTTTCCCTTGCAAATGCTTCTGTTCAACCCACATACACTATTACATTGCCATAAGAATCTGGTAAAGAAGAGAAGAAAAACCAGTATTTCCACACTTTATTACAATACTTTCATTCTATCTATGGAAAAACATTATTCATCCTTCACTCCCAAACATCATAAAGGCTATCTGTTTACAATGTACAAGTATTCGCTTTTAATCCAATAATTATTAGACCCCAAGAAAGAGAACATAGAGCTTAGAGTAACAAACCTTGAAGCCCATTGGTCCTCTTGTACCTGGCAATCCCATCAAACCTAAATCTCCCTTTTCACCCTAAAAGAAACAATAGAGAAAATCACTCATAATGGGCAGGTTTTATTGTAATGATTGCATTGGTTGACAGCTGAAGAAAAATTTGCACCATTTCTATATTTCTTAATGCATCTATATCATGGGAAATTACAATACATAAAATGAGTTCAACACAAGTTATTTGTATAGAACAATAAACAAATGAGCATAGACTTCTCAGATTGCTCCCTTGCTTTTTTTTAACCATTGGATATAATTAACCTGGATTACACTGAGCCAATCTGATGATTTGTATCACAGCATAAGGCAGGTCTGGGCAGGTTCTGATGGCCATTTATTTTTGAAAGGGGAGGCAACAGGATTCAGTGGCCCTGAAACGTTTAGGTAGATTTTCTATCCCATTTTTTAAAGAGTGTTGAGCTAATTTTTGTTTATGCTCCAAAATTTCTTTATTTCTGACATTAGGAAACTATCCCATCAGTTGTCAGCAATTGCTGATAGATGGAAAAGATTGCAGCAAAGAGGATCTCTTTTTATACTATAAAGGAACAGTTTGCCAGTGATTGCTTCTAAGATGTTTTATAGTAAATTAGTTAAGTTTATAGTCCTAGTGTTCCTTGGTAATCTCCCATTCAAGTATTAACCAGATACATCAATTATGTGATTAGCTTCCTACTGACCATCTGTAGCCAACACTCCCACTGTCTTCTCACAGATGCTCTGAAGAAAAAAACATGTTCTGATTGATATAATAATGTCAACCCATAATTTCACTACTTTTATAAAGACAACTATAGATAGAAATTTATACCTGTAAAAGATAATGTTTGTAGCTCAGTGTTGAAATGAGGGATCCTTGGTGTTCTCTGAGCTTGTTTGTTTTCTTGCAGATGTTTCGTGGTCCAAATTAAGTAAGGAATTGTGTTTTCTCTCAATTTGTATTCTAGTAGCTTGCCCAGTTGGTGTTGGTGGGAGTGGTTTTGGTGATTTGTTGATTTTGTTTTTGTTGGGATGTTTACTGTGGTTTTTTGGCAGTTCTTTGACCGGGGTACTGTTCACATCTTAGTTGTTGGTCTAACGTTAATCTTTGTTGAAAGGCTGGAAAATGCCTTTCTTCTGAGGATTCGGTTTTCCTGCTGGGAGGGCTCCGGTGCAAGGACACAGACAACTGCTTGGAAGCAGGTTCCTTTTATTTTTCAGGAAGGCAAGAGATAGCAAGAAGTCTGCGTTCCTGGGGCTAGCCATCATTGTATAATAAACCCCTGATTTTTATACCTTTTCTCCTTTTGTGTGTGAGTGCTTATGTTTTAAATCCTGTCAGGGGGTTGTCTTCATTTCCGCCAGAGGGTAAACTCCACAGGGTGGTTTGATTGAATTATCAGTTTCATCCTAATGTTTTCTTATATTTGTTTGGTGGCAATCTCCTGTCTGCTATGGAATTTATTTCGTGTCTTTGTCTATTTGTTTTGCTGATTTGGCATGACCTGTTGTTTGTAAGGGATTTCTTTTTCTTGTTTCCCTAGCTTTCTTAAGTACTTGGCTTTTGTCTAGGGGGCTTCTTTCAATACTTTTTATTAAATCTCTTTTCCTATGCAAGTTTGTTTTATGACTGGCCTGATGTTCCCTTTGGGCTTTTCCTGCTTGGGTGTCACCACTGTCCTCATGAAGTTCCCTTTCCACATCTTGATGTTAAATTCTGTTCATATGGGTGTTGAATGCTGGTAGGAAGATGTTTTGATCTTCCTTTTTGGCTTATTGATTGTCTCTTTGGAATAGTTTATCTGTTTATCTCTATGTGCCTGTTGATCACCGATATGTCTGAGTGCCAATCTTCCAGAAATTCTCTAGCATTTTGGATTTTGCTTGGTCAAAGATGGTCAGAGTTTTTCAGTTGAAACTATAGTTAAATTTGCCCTTACATTGAGAAATTAAAGAGTTTTCATCATGTCTTCTGACTACTAGTTTGTGTTCATGGATTAATTCAGCTAGCCTTCTGTCTGTTTCTCCTACATAGTGGCCGTTAGATTCTTCAGACTGTACGCTGCAGATGACTCCTGTTTTTCTTCTGGGACTGCTGAGTATTTTGGTTTACTTAGGATATTTTGGAAAGGTTTGGTTGTTGTGTGCTATGCTGACGTCATGTAGTTGCAATAGTCTGTTGCTGGTTTCTTACATGTTTTTGATGTATGACAGAATTATCCTTATTACAGCTTGGGTGGGTTGTGCTATATTGGGTTGAGCGGTCAGGCACTTTTTTGAAGAAGTTGCATAGACATCCATTTTGTTAAAAGATGTTATATAGATGACCTGTTTCTTTTTTTCTGCTGTTCAGGATTGCTGCAGGGTGTTTGTTTTCATCTAAATAGAGTTCTTGCATAGCTTCTCTTGCTGGATGTTGTATTGTTACTGTGGTAGTGGAGCACTTGGTTGGTATGGATGGTTTTTCAGTACACCTGTGTTTCTGTCATGCCCCTGGTGGAGACTGACTCTGAGGGAGAGGAGGAACAGCCAAAAGGGAGTGGAAGTGTGGCTCTGGAGGTTGTGGAGGAGGCTGGGGAAGGGCAGAGGCCAGCTGGGCAGTCAGAGGAGGACCCAGGCCCATCCCCTCTCCATCCTAGGGCATGCAGGGAGGAGAGGATAAGGGAGAGATGTGTTCTACAGGGGAGGATTCTCTTCATGGGCTGCAGCTGTGACAACTGGATAAGAGGACGGATATGTGTATGGGCCAGTGCTGGAAACAAAGTGTGGAAATATCTCTAGTTTATTGTTCCTCTCTGAGTTTGGCGTCCTTCCCAGTATGTGTTCTGATATCTGTGGATGTCTTCAAGTCCTTATCTTGCTTGGTTTGTGTTGTTTTTTACTTGTTATAATTTATAGGCATTTTGTTCTTCTTGTAACTGCTCGTGTAGGAGTTTTTTGTCTCCAGTCAAGGATATTTGGAACTTGGAAGGAAAGTGAAGGAATAAAAGGGGCTTTACCTGTTTTTTGTGGCTGTGTTTATTTTGTATCCCACGCTGGGTCATCACAGTTTTTAATTTGCCATTGTACTCTCTACTGATAAGAATATCCATGAAAAATAGCATGTTGTTATTTTTCTTCTTCCCTTCTGAATTAGTTTCCTTTGAAGATGTTGCTGATGGTTTGCTAATTGGTCCTTTTTATTATGGTAAAGGTGTTGTTTAAATATCTGATCTATATTTTGGGTTGTATGTGTGGGAGTGCTATCAATTCCAGAGAATTCCAGAAATATATACCTATTAACTCTATGTGAATAATTAATTTGGTTGGATATCATCTGCCCAAAGCACACAACAGATTTTTCAAACTCATCATTTATTAGCAAACTTCCCTTACAGGAAATATCGTGAGTTTTAATAAAATTATAATTTACATTATAAATAACCTGCTTGAGAAATCACTCATCAATCGTTTAATCTTACCTTTAGTCCCATTGGACCAGGCCATCCAATAGATCCTGGCATTCCAGGGACACCTGGAGGACCCCGGCTGCCCTTCAAAAAACAGAAGATGGAGTAAATGAAATTAAAAAAGAAAAGACAAAGGAAAATCAGGTATAATAGCATGGATGTTCACATAATTTCAAAATTCAAAATGACTGTAATAGAGTAACTTCAACTAGCAAAACCTACTTTACATAAACCATTGGAAATTCTTCATGACCATGGGGCACCCAGAAATTCAATACGTTCATCCTCATCTGTCACTTCACTGAAGCCATTCCACCAGATTTCAGGAAAGGAAGAATTAGATCTGACAAGTAAATGGCTATTTGGAATAGGAAGGTCTTGGCCAGGAAGTGAAAGAGAAGGGGAGTCTAACAGATTTTTTGGGACAGGAAGAACTTCTATTTTAACTATAGAGAATAGATATGTTATATCTATATATCTCAGATTAATGCATGTATTTCAGAGTTTAATGTCATATAGAACTTTTATAACATTCCTATATGCCTTAGCACAAAAGCATATGCACAAAAGCAGCTTCCCCAACCTGAAGCCATTTCAGATGTATGGACTTCAATTTTCAGTATTCTCAGCAATTGCCGATATTGGTTGGAGGACTCTGGTTACTGAAGTCCACACCTGGAATTAAATTAAGTTGGGAAAAACTTATAGAAATCAGCCTTCCCAAATGTGTTGTACTGCAACTTCCATCACCCACATCTAGCATGAGCCTGACGAGTGGAAGCCAGGAGTTGCAGTCCAATACACCAGGTTGAAGATAGTTGCCGCAAGCCTTATAATGTAAGAGATCTTATGCATTTTGTATTATACCTTTCTTCCTGGTCTTCCAAACTCACCCTGTCAGAGAAAATAATACATCAGTAGGAGGCACAAACAATTTTAATGTGGCTGGACATTTTTAATTTGGTTAATTATCAAGAACAGAGGAAAGCAACATGTGACAGATCCCTATATTCTTTTTTTATAATCAGGACTTCTGTTAATCAGACAGATCACACTTCTTGGAACCAAGATAGAAACTGGTAAAATGAATACTGGGGGGGAAAAGTGATGACCTCAAACACTGGGGCTTTTCCAGGTTTTGGGGGAGACAAGTTTTTGGGGAGACCAAATGACTTTCCTAACTTGGCTGAGAAAAATATTTAAATGTGTTTAAAAGACATAGTTAAATTGTTCTTTGTCTAAGCAGGAATCTTGCACAATCAAGATTCTGACCTTTCTGAAGACAGAAAGGATCTGTAGTAAGTCAAAACTGAAGTTTTTCTTCAGCCTTTCCAATTCAACCTATAATGGTCAAGAGAAAAAGTCAGAACCAGAAGGTGCATTCTAAACTTCCACTGTTGAGATATAAAGATAATAAAATCAGGACTACAAAAATTTAGATGGTAGCAAATATTTAATTTCTGAACCTCTTTGCTGCCATGTATATGGATTTTTGAAGCCAGATCTGCTAGCCTTAAGTTATGATTTAGTACTCTTATATGTTTTGTTTAAAGTAACAATTTCTGCTGCAAAAATCCAGATTGCTTAAAGTAGTCATTTCTTCTGCAAAAGAAGGTACTTAGAAGGTACTTAGAAGGTAGCAAAGAATTTATTTTTTTTAAAAACCCTCTTTGCTGCCATTTGAGTTTTAAAGGTCAGATATTGTAATCTTCCTTACAGGTGATCTGCATTTCTACAACAATCAGCGCAATCAGTTTGCATCCCATATTTACATACTTGTATGAACAAATTTCCCCAAGGTTTTTTTTTTTTTTTTACATTAACAAAACATCTTTGGAGCTTACTTTTACTCCCTTTGGTCCTTTCACACCAGGAATACCTTGTGGGCCCTAAAAATAGAAGTATGGTGTTTAAATATCTTCATCATGCAATTTGTTTACTGACTTGCCAGTGATAACGTGTGACTCAACAGAGCTTTTCTTGTTTCTTCTTGAAATAATCTGTACCAAGTTTAGTCACTTCAATTTATCTTTAATTTGGACAGGAAACTTCACATGCAAATGGTTCATGTCTGTTTAGAGCAGCCTCTACTATTTTGGTCTCATTTAATGTTCAGTTTTTAGGGCTTTTTATGCCTAATGACAGATGAAAGATGCTTCCAAAAAGGCTCCTGGTAAATTCTGGGATTTTGTTAGCGACTCAGAATGACATTTTCTTACCCTCGTAACTCTGTCCTTTGCCTTCACATCTGCCTGCATATTTGTTTCTAGAAATACTCCTTAAGAAACAGTTAGACCATGCTTTAATTTGGTAGAATTCAGAGCCTTTCATATGGAAAATATAGTGGAGAGATTGGATGGAAGCATGACATCTGGAATTTGGGGGAAAAGTGATTCTGTTTTAGCAAAGCCAATGAAAAAAGGTAGAAAAACCATCTTGGTTACATTTAGATTAGGCTCCCAGAATTGGCCCAGATGGAAATGAAGCTGGCAAGCACATCTGCCTGAACCTTATGCTATATACAATGGGAAAAATAAAGCTTGTGGCAGCAATAGCCATGTTAGCTTTCCAGACCCCTGGATGTGCTGAGAATCACCAGTTGAGCCCTCAGTGTGCCAGTGCCTCCACTAGGCCCTTTTCAAAATTAGGTATTTCAGTAGAAAATCAAAGCTTGCCTAAGTCTCAAAATCAAAAAGAGGTGGTATGTTCAAAGAGTAGCAAATAATTATAAAGTAAATATCTCTGAAACTTTTAATGTTTCCCCTTAAGACAATCTGGACCCATCAAACAAGAGCTAAGATTTAAGAATCATAGAATTTTCATGGACCGATAGAAACATGGGATTCCTTACTTATTTATGTCATTTATTTAATGTTTAATTACTTGCACCAACAATTATTTCAGCAGTCTATTTAAAAAAATAGTTAAAGCAACTTTTGCCTTGACGGCCCAACAAGTATATTTAACCAAATAAATATAATTAAAATAAGGAGGCTGCTTTCTTTGCATCATTTCCTCTCATTGTGCCATTCTATCTTTCTATGCCATCTGACAAAGTAACTTATCAGAATACCTGCCCCCAGTGACCCCATTTTGTCCTTCCAAAATAAAGTACTAACCTGGGGGCCAGGAGGTCCTGGGGGGCACACAGATTCTGCACAGGGAGATTGTGTTATCTGAAGCTCTTGACACAAGTTTTTCAGATCCAGAGAAAACAACATCTAAGAAATTAAAAGAAGGAGAGGAGGCACAAAAGGACATAAAAGGTAAAATCTGCTTTGAGTTGAATTTGACCCTTGACAATTTTATGGATATATCCATGCAATTTTCTTGGTAAGAGCATGGAAGGGATTTGCCATTGTCTTTTTCTAGATGCTTAGCTAAAGCTTTGACAATTCTTTTTTGGCTTCCCATTCAAGTATCAACAATGCCTGACTTTACTTAGCTTCTGAGTGCCAGTAGGATGAGGTGCAGCTATCTGTTGAATAAATTCCCTTAGATTGGAGCTTGATGACTAGGAACTTCCTGATATATTCATGTATATTTTTTTTAGTAATATTACAAAAATGTTTTCATAGTCTGTTCCTGGAATGTCTTTTCAGCTTCCTGATTCTTCCCATAGTTTCCTGGAGATCTTACATCGAAGAACTAACTGGGTCCAGTCTAGTTTAACTTCCAGGCACAAATGCCCAATATACATGAGCAGTAGTCCAATGTCAGAGCAGGAGAATAAAGTTGTATATTCAATACCCACATGCCTCTTTCATCCATTCATGGGTCATCTAGATATTTTCTGATTTCCCCAAGTTCTATCCAACATTTTTGGAAAAAGAGTTCTAGCTCAACCACTGGGTTCCCATTGCACTAAGCAATGATTTGATACATAATCTAGAAATAGCTGGATTCACCTGTGACACTAAACTCTACATCATGGTTTACATGCCCCAAAGGTCCTCATGCTAAGTCATAGCAAGGCTTATCCTTTGTGGGAAATAAGGCTACTAGTGGTTATAAGCCATTTCTGTTACTAATGGAATAGATTTTTCTGGAACACATGAGCTGCTACTGAGCTCACCTATGTGTATGTCTGTTTGGTCTCTGTGGAAATAGAATATTGGACTATACTAGATTTCAATCTCGCTCTTCTCACTTTCATTCTACAACACAATTTCCTCAACCAAAATAGACCTTCCTGCTTGTAGCCCAAATTTCAAGTAGCAGATGGTCCCAGAAATAGCATCTCCCAATAAAGCACCCACCATATGACCCGAACACAGGTAGTTCTCTATTTATGACAGTAATTGAGTCTGGGATTAGAGTCATAAATTGTGCTGAATACTAAGCAAGTGCCTGCATGATTTTACAAGCACTTTTGTGGCACTTGTTAAGGGAATCACCATTGTTGTTAACTGAATCTAATCTATTGTCCACTAGAGGTGTTTCCTGGAAAAAAGTCATAAATCACAGTCACATTACTATGGTATGCTGCAAACTGCTGTAAATGTGGACCAGTTTCTGAGCAGCCAAAATGTGACCATGTGACCATGGAGGGCTGTCAGAACTTTGCATCGAAGTCATAAGCAAGACATAAGCAGCCCTGGGGAGGTATCATACAGGGCACAAAGAAACTGGTTTTAAGTTGAGAACTCTCTGTTTGGATTATGAAATTTCCACCGAGAACAAGAAAAGAAGTTCCACTTTTTACAAAGTATTCATAAAAAATGTGAAGTAACAGTGAGAGGACGTACTTCATTTTCTCTCACCTATTAAACAGAAATTATATAATACAGAAAGGACAGAACTGGCAAGAGACTACGCTGTCCCTTGCGATATTATGCAATATATCACATTTATACAATTTATGCAATATGGGAATCAGTCCAGTAAATATGCACACAAATAAAGTAGCAAACAATGAAAAGTCTTGCCTTCCTGGTAGTTTTTCATATTAAGAAAGCATAAAATTATAGTAGTTACTGTAGCTTAATTGTATACATTTTCTCTCACACATTCCAATAATGTTATTTAAGGTCATTACCCTCTGCTCTGAGTTTAGAAGGCTTTGCACCTTCTCTATGTCAAGTATTTTGATGATTTTTCGAGGCTGTGAAATGTTTTTTTAATTTTAGGTTCTGGCTGGAGATGAGCTCATCCTTTCCCTTCTGAAACAGTGAAAACTGCAGGGAAAGATTCAACACTTTAAAACAGATAATAGATGAACTTTTCAGAGAAGAATGGACGATAATAGGAAGCCTGACGGTAGAGTGCTCAGAGCACAATATTGCAGGCAAACTCTGCCCAAGCCCAGTTCAATCTTGATTCAGCCTTCCATCCTTCTGAGGTTGGTAAAAGAAGGATCCAGATTGTTGAGGAAAATATGTAAATAATGCTTCTACATTGCAAACCTCCGAGAGAATGCTTTAAAGCACTAAAGGGTGGTATATAAGTCTAAATGCTATTGCTATAGGGGGAACAACCAGTGGCCAATAGAGTCCACAGGCCAGAAGTTACCTATACAGTTTATATTTTCCTGTTGTGTTTATTTTTATTTATTAAATTTATATGCCACTCATCTTATTGCTGAGGGAAATATTGAAAGATCATGAGTCAATCCAGAACATGTACTGAAAAAAGGAAAAGGGTACATTATTACCATTCTTCAGTGCAAACTCAGTTGCATGAAAATGAATCTTAGGGCATGTCAAATTTTTCACCTTTCAAATTCCAAACATTGTAACTCAAAAGTTGTGACATGCCTTGGGGATTGTAAAGATATTTTGGTTATTTTAATATAATTTAGATGTGCTTGGTAACTAACTACATAAATCTGATAACTTTTTAACATTTTGTTTGTTTCAGCATATATTCTTAGCACAAGGTTCTTCTGGTGCAGCCTCACCAGAATTATTGACCTCTTGATGCTGCTTTTTATGGCAATCCATTATATTCTTGGTTTTGTTGCTAGAATTTTTCCTATACTATTGCATATTCTATACATCCACCCACAGTTCTAGGGCAGCTTGTGGGATGTTAGGAAGAATTCAAGGAAGACTTCCGGTTTGTTTTTCGTTGGTGTCAGTGCGGAATCCGCGATCATGTGCGGTTTTGCCCAAACTCTCTTGCTGGAGGGTCCCAATCAGGACTGGAAACATGCTGGTGGGGTGGTGAAGAAGGGGAAAATCACCTGGAGGGTTGAGGGGAGCCACAACTCCCCTCCCTGACAGGAAAATCCCTCCTGAAGGCAAGTTGCAGCAGTGGTCTTAAAATGGCCACTACAAAGGACATTCTGGGAAACTAAGTTTTGTGCTGGAGAGAGAAGTAGCAAGAAGAACCAAGCAAAGGACATCACTTTTGAGGTACCCTGGTATCAAATTAAAGGGCTATTTTGGAGGAAAGTGTGTGGAAGCAGCGACCAGAGAAAGTGAGAAAGAAGATGTTTTTTTTAATTTGGATTTGATTATTTTACTGGATTAATCTGGAGGAGAAATTTAAAGGAAAATACATTAACACAACAAAGGTTTAAAAATTAAACTGGACAGATATTGAATTATGGGAAATTAAAGGGCATAACAAAATGCTGGAATTTAGTCTGTTGAAAAGAATAGCTAATGATTGAACTTAATGAACTTAATAAAAACATCATATTCAACAAAGAAAGTTAAAAAGAAAAAGACTCAAGAGTGCCACCTGATGGTACAGGAAAACTTTAATATGTTTTAAAACAAGCATCTGGTCTTTTTGAGACTTTGGATCTTGGAACTTGAAAGAAAATGAAAGGAGCTTTATTATTCTCATAGAACCTCCCAGTAATTTGGGAAACAGTTGGGAGGCCAATTAGAAGATTTGGAATATTAAGATCACGAAATCAGCAGCCTATAAAGAAAACTCATATAAAATGTTTTATAGATGGCACCTGCCCCCTTCGAGATTGGCGAAGATGCACCCCAACATGAGCCCCAAATGTTGGAAATGTCAAAATATAGAAGGTACCTTCTTCCACATGTGGTGGTCATGCAAGGAAACCCAGAAGTACTGGCAAAAAATTAGGCACTGGCTAGAGGAAATAACCAAGGAACAAATTGAATACAAACCAGAGTCCTTCCTTCTAGGAATTTTTGATAAACAAATATCCAAAATATCGAAGTATATTACAATCCATATCTTAACCGCGGCCAGACTGGCAT
Organism: Pseudonaja textilis; assembly: GCF_900518735.1. The sequence goes on along the minus strand of NW_020769346.1, from coordinate 9,220,971 downwards.
TTGCCCAGTGCTGGAAACTACCCTCTATCCCCACTGAACTTATGGTTATTCAGAAAATTTTACAATGCGCCGAAATGGACAAACTAACCCAAGCGTTAAAAAATAAAGAATCCTCAACCTATTATAGCAATTGGAATCCTTTGTATAATTGGCTAAACCAAAGATAGATCACCTCGAGGAAAATTAAGGCCGAGGGCCTCCGAAGCAGAGATAAAGAAAAGCATCGCCGACGATAGTTTTGAAGAAGAAAGGACCTTACAGACAGTCACCAAAAATATGGTTTTATTATAATTGTTTTCCCTACTCTTTCCCCCCCTTCCCTTACCTTTCCCTCTTTCCTCTCTCAAGCCTCCCTCTCTTTCCCTCTTGGCCTATGCCAAGACCTGTTTGTCTTTTTGTTGTATATAATTTGTAGCTGTGTTGTTTTTTAAAAAAGTAAAATTAATAAAGTTTTTTCTAAAAAAAAAAAGAAGATTTGGAATAAAGATTCAAGATTATGAATTGTTGAAAACAAACTCAAAAGATATTGGCTGAAATAAGATACTGTACTCTGGATTGAATATATCTATCAAAGAAGAGGATTTCAACTATTAAGGAAGAGGAAAGAAAAAGGAAAAGGGAGAAGATATAATGGAGGAGCTATTTGTTGATATAAGACTGGACTTACAAATAAGATTGGGTATGCAAGATACAAGGGACATGATAAAAATTAAACTTGAAATGTGTAATTATGTATTACAGAAATTAGAAATGGTGACTCAGCATACACAAGAACACAATAAACCAGAGGAGGAGGAGTTTTATAAAGAAGAAGCCAACTTAGAACAACAAAATGGACAACAATTATTTAAGCAGGGAGGAAAAGGAATTAGAATTAAAATATTGTGGTCTGATGGGATGATAAAAGAGATAATGGTTCAGAAAATGGTTAAAGAGAGAAGGGAAAAGCAGAAAAAGGAAGTGCAAAGGAAAACTCAAAAGAGGGAGAGAGAAAAGTTTAATAACTGGAATGAGAAAAGGAGGGGAATAAGAATGGGGAAAAAGGGAATTAAGCGAAAAGACCAGAAAATAAAGAGGTACAGGAAACAAAAAAGGATGAAAAGAAGGTAAATTGTTCAAAGAGTGAAAGATGGGTGAAAAAAAAGGGATAAGGAAGGGGATTCCGCAAGGTAATATGTTGGGAATATATTGAAAATAGCATTTTGTAATGTATAGATGATTCATAGAGAAAATATAACGAGTAATCTGAGAAAAATATATATATTTGTGTTTTATATTATATAGGGAGATTGATATTAAGGAAGAATGAAGGTGGTTGGCTCAAATTATTAATTAGAGGGGACAACTGTATTTACCTGATAAGGATTGATAAAATGACAAATGTGACAGGAATAATAATAATAATATGAGAAATGATAATAGAAAGTAGATGAGAATTTTAGATAATATCGTAAAATAAGATATGAGAATATACCAAGAAAAATGGAAGGAGGTATATTAGATTTGGAATTGAATAAATGAATATAGAATTGAGATAAGAATTTTAGATAATATCGTAAAATAAGATATGAGAACATAAGCTGGGATTGGATAAGATAAGCTTGATAACAAGAATGATGCAATATGAAATTAAACAAATAAAATGAATACGTAACTATGGTCATGTTTGTATTGAGAGGTGAAACCTGGAACCACACTGCTTGCCAAATGAGAATGTTTTATTTAAAAAAAAAAAAGAAAACTGAGAAAATTAAATAATGGAATTATTAGGTATGTTTAATTGATATGGTGGTAGGCATTTGGAGAGAGTAAGGTTGAAAATAAATATTGAAGAAGTATGAATTAATATGAATATAATACAATGAGAGATGTATGATATACTGATGCCATACTGTTAATGTATTGTTGTTATATGTAGATTAAAATAAAAAAAATTGGAAAAAAGGAAGAATTCAACGAAGAGAGTAGATTAAATCTGTTTAAGTCTCATTCATGTTTCTTCAGTGAAATAATGGTAGTCAATTAGAAAGGATGTTGCGGTGAAGAAACATTAAAATTAATATAAAAAGTTGGGAAATCATCCAATAAATGTGATATGACATAATGGATTTATGCAACTATTAAGAAGCTAGATAGGACTGTATGACATTTTGTCCAAAAAGGAACATCTTGATATTCCAATAAAGATACATACTCCAATTCAATTTCATGGGATCCTTATTTGCTTCTGATTTGTTATTTATTTATTTATTTTTACATGTAGATCCCTGATGCCTATGTAGTGTTGAGGTACAGATATTAAATTACATTTTTATGAATGGCAAATTGAATCTAATCAACTTATTCTATCTGAAATGAAGATGACCCTGTCTTTAAGATGACATTACCTCTGACAAAGTAAGATGGAAGATGAGATATATAGATGGATGGATGGATGGATGGATGGATGGATGGATGGATAAATAGAGATAGAGATAGGTAGATAGATAGATAGATAGATAGATAGATAGATAGATAGATAGATAGACAGACCAACAGAGGCAGACAGACTGTTGGGTATATTGATACACCAACTAGGTTTGGGTGAATAAATATATGAACCTAGGTTTAAGTGTTTGTAGCTTTAAGCACCAAACTGCAATGTAATTAGCTAATTAAGGGTGCGGTTGCAAGCAGCAATAAAAGGCAGTAAGAGAAACCTAACAGCCCTGCTGGTCTCTCTGCTCTCTGCCTGCCTGCTGCTTACTCCTGTTTGAGACATCTGCTTGTTACTGATTGTTGGCTACTGTGCTGGATACCGTTTCTGCTGAACAAAAGGACTATTCCCTTGGTGAACTGATATCCTGTGTATACTCAGCGTTGTCTTCGAGAGAAAGGTATCGGGAGGAGAAGATTTACAAGCAGATAAGGATGTACTAACTAGTTAATGGACTAAGTTACTGGATGGATATATTTGTGAATGACATATGGACTGGTTGACAATGCTTAAACTCTGAATGGATTAAACAACTATTTAAAACTACAAACAGTGTTTTTGTCTCCAGTGTGTGTATACTCTTGGGCCCAGCCTCTCTCATTTGGCTGCCTGGCTTGACTGCTGTTGCACACTCTGCTTGGGGGTTTGTCCCCAAACACTAACACTGGTTATGGGCCCAGTGAGCACAGTCTAACTAACCAGGATATAGCAGTGAGAGTTGGTGTGAGTTGCACATTACTGTAAAAGACAAACTGTTTTTCATTAGTTTTTAAATAGTTATATATCTGAAGAGCAATGGCACAAGTAAATTTGCCAAATCTGTCCATGATATCCAGACTAGATGGAACAAACTATGTTTCATGGTCAATGAAATGTAGTTTACTTCTACGAAGAGAAGGTTTGTGGGACATAATAACAAACCCACCAGATGTATCTAACTTAGATCCTAATGATGAAGAGGATGACAAAAAGATACAAGACTATAAACGTAGGAATGAGCAGGCTTTATGCATCATAGGACTGACTCTCTCTGACCAGCAACTTATCCATATCCGTGGAGAGGAAAATGCTGCAAACTGCTGGGAGAACCTCAGGAAGATATATGTTCGGGACAGTGTAGGAGCTCGAAGGTCTGAACGTGACCAGCTGAGAGAAGAAGAGAAATTATCTTCAAAGCTTGAAAGAAACCAACTTAGTAAAGTAAAGCACCCGGAAGAAGAGAATTTATCTTCGACGGCATACACAATTAAAAAGTGTTTTAATTGTGGAGGCAGAGGACATTTGGCAAGATTCTGCAGAAAAGAAAAAAGCCAGAATGTAAACAAGCCAAAGAAATCCTTTGAACTAGCCACGTTTAGCAACTGTGATGTGAAGAATGATTTATGGGTGGTGGACAGTGGTGCATCCCACTGCATCACGAGAGATAAGACAAAATTTATAAAAATGTATACAAGCTCTCAACATATATCACTTGCTAACGGTTGGAACCTCAAGGCCAAGGGAGAAGGTATTGCATACTGTCCATGCTTAAACCAGGATATAAAAATGTTGTATTTACCACAGTTAAAGATGAACTTGCTTTCTGTGAGGGTATTAGACAAACTAGGTTATGTAATTACATTTAAGGATAATAAGTGCATAATTGAAAAAGATAACAAAAGCGTAACTGCAGCTTTAAATGGAACATTGTATGTTTTACATGATAGTAAGAAAGGGGAGGCACAGACTGTATTTAACAATATAAAGCCTCATAATGAATGTATCCATTTGTTGCATAGGCGTTTGGGGCATGTAAATTTTAAAATGCTAAAACGTACAGTAGAGTTATCTGATGGAATAAGGTTAAAACCTTGTGATAAATATTTGTGTTGTAATGTCTGCTGTGAAGATAAGAGTAAAATATTGCCTGCAAATAGGCTAAATGGTTTCAAAACTAAAGAACCTTTAGAAGTAGTATTTGCAGACATTATAGGTCCAAAGAAACCCAGTATGGGGGGTGCTCGATATATACTGAGCATTATGGACCATTACTCTAGATATGGGTTTTGCTACCTAATGAAAAGCAAAACTGAAACATATCAACATTTCTTCAACTAGTTAAAATTTGCAGAAAGAAAAACTAAACGGCAACTGATAACCTTGGTGACAGATAATGGTACGGAATTTGTTAACAGCAAATTCCAGAATAGATTAAAGGTAGCTGGAATAGAGCACAAGAAATCTGCACCATACAGACCACAACACAACGCATTTATAGAAAGAAGAGGCCAAACACTACAGGCAATGGTTAGAACAATGTTAACTGATTCTGGATTACCTGATTCTTTGTGGGGGGAGGCCACAATGTGTGCTAATAACATATTGAACAACGTTGTTAACACAACTACTGGTGAAATACCATTCACCATGTGGCATGGCAGGAAGCCTGATCTGAGTTACCTGCACACATTTGGTGCACCAGCATGGGTGCATATCCCTACACAACTCAGGCGTAAAGGGCAACACAGAGCTAAACAATTATTCTTCGTTGGTTACCAGGCAAACCATAGGGCATATAGATTTTGGGAGAAAGGCACATCTAAGGTGTTATGTAGTGCCAATGCCCAATTTCTAGAGCATGTAGGATGGGATAAGTTAGAACAGGATAACAATAAAGAAGTAATTATTGAATCCTATAGAAATCCCATTAATTATCCCTGTAACTTTAAAAATAAAGTAAAGAGAGAAGTACAGGAAGAGATAGAGCCCATAAAGGAAGAAATAGCTGAGCAAGATGAGGAACATGAACAGGTAGTAACTCAAAAAAGTCCTCATACAAGCCCTGTAATTCCCAGAAGAACTACACGAATATCTAGACCGCCTGATAGACACCAGGCTAATATAGTGTGCCAGGTTAATAAGGTTCCATATACTGTGGATGAAATAAAAAAGTATCCTACTAAAGATAAGGAAAGTTGGTATGCAGCAATGAATAAGGAATTGAGATCCTTAAAGGATATGAAAGTATATGAAAATGTGAGATTACCTGGTGATATAAAACCCATTGGCTGCAAATGGATTTTTAAGATAAAAACTGATAAGGATGGAAATATAATCCATAAGGCAAGATTAGTAGCCCAAGGTTTTAGACAAAGTGCCAATGACTATGATGAGGTATTTGCACCTAGTCTTAAAGCAGCAACATTAAGGGCAGCTTTAGTGTGGGCAGCAAGCAAGAAATATATAGTTAACCATCTAGATGTGGAAACTGCTTACTTGCATGCTCCACTAAGACATACTGTATATATGAAAAAGCCTATTGGATTTAAAGGTGAAAATAATAATGATTGTTGGTTGTTAAAGAAGAGCCTCTATGGTCTTAAACAATCGGGCTATGAATGGAACCAGTATATTGTAAAGGAATTAAACAATATAGGGTTTAAAGCTGGTTTAGCCGATCCATGTCTATTTAAAAGGGAGACAAATGGGAAAATATCATTATTATTATTATTCACGGATGATATTGCATTGATTACTAAAACTAATGATGAAGCCAATAAAATAATAGCATCATTAGCCAAGAAAATGAAAATCAAGCAATTAGGGGAGATAAAGAGATATCTAGGTTTGAATATACTGAAAACACAGAAAGGTTTTAAGATATCTCAGGAGGATAAGATATCTAAATTGCTAATAGATTATAAGATGGAACTTTGTAAGCCTGCAAAGACTCCAATGAGTCAGGATATTTGCAAAATGGATGCTCAAAGTCCCAAGTTTGATAAGGTAATATATCAATCTTTGATTGGTAGCTTATCATACATTAGCAATTGGTCAAGGCCAGATATAGCTTATAGTATTAATCAACTGGCAAGACACAATAATGATCCACTTCAGTGTCATTGGAATGCTTTAAAGAGAATTTTAAGATATCTTAAAGGAACATTACACCATGCACTGTATCTAGAACCAAAAGGTGATCTCATACTGAGTGCTTATGCAGATGCTAGTTTTGCATCAGAAAGAGACACAAGAAAGTCGACTTCAGGAACAGCCATAATGCTGGGTAAAACATTAATAGGTTGGAAGTCAATAAGACAACAGCATATAAGTTTGTCTACTATGGAGGCAGAATTCTCCTGTTTATCGCTATTATGTACTGAATTAATTATGTATAAACAAATGATGAATGATATGGGTATAACTGTAAATTATCCTATAATTGTACATGAAGATAATCAGGCAGCAATTCAAATGGCCACGAATATTGCTGTAAAAACTAGGAGCAAGCATACGGATTTAAGGTATCTAAACGTTAGACAATCTGTAAAGAGTAAAATGATACAGCTGGAGTACTGGGTGGGTGTGAGTCTGTTTTCTACATGGAAGTGTGGTGGTGGCATCTTGTGTGGCTCTCATGAAAACAGACTCACACCCACTCAGAAGATGAGACACGACCATGGACCAGAAGCTGCACTGCAGCTGCATCACTACCCACTTCAAACCCCTCCGAGCCATACATGAAGCAAACCGACACCCACTATGAAGATGCAGCACGACCACGAACTCGAAGCCAAACAGCAAGATCACAGCTCACCAACTCAAATCCCCCAGCAACTAAGACTAACCTGAGCACAACCAAGCCCCCACCTGAACAGAACACGCCTCCAACCAATCAGAACACGGCCAACCCCCCAACCAATCAGAACACAGCCAAACCCCCTACCAATGAGGACACACCCCCACCCAATCAGAACACAGCCAAGCCCCCACCCAATCAAGTCCCACCCCCACTAGCAGTTAAAAGGAGGAAGCAGCTGCAATCTCACATCACTCTGAGAAGCACAGAGCCGGAGACAGAAGCCTGAAGATGATGAATGAGACTTCATCGAAACGTTGCCTAGATACTTCGAATCTTACGCGGGAGAAAACCCGAACAACAACCAAAGATCCACATACAAATACCCGCGAGAACCTCAGAATATATATATATATCTATATCTATATCTATATCTATATCTATATCTATATCTATAT
>NW_020769346.1:9200378-9213469 GCF_900518735.1 Pseudonaja textilis | reverse complement strand
TCTATATCTATATCTATATCTATATCTATATCTATATCTATATCTATCTATCTATCTATCTATCTATCTATCTATCTATCTTTGGTTATTCGGGTTTTCTCCTGCGTAAAATTGGAAGTATTTTGGCGACGTTTCGACAAAATCTCATTCGTCATCTTCAGGCTTGTGTCTTCGGCTTTGTGCTTCTTGGAGTAATGTGAGCTTGCAGCTGTTTTTTCTTTTAACTGCCAGTGGGAGTGCAACTTGACTGGGTGGGGGTTTGGCTGTGTTCTGATTGGGTGGGGGTGTGTTCTTATTGGTTGGGGGCCTGGCTGTGATCTGATTGGTTGGGGGGTTGGCTGTGTTCTAATTGGCTGGGGGTGTGTTCTGTTAAGGTGGGGGCTTGGCTGTGTTCAGGTTAGTCTTAGTTGTCAGGGGATTTGAGCTGGTGAGCTGTGATCCTGTTGTTTGGCTTCGGGTTCATGGTCGTGCCACATTTTGTCAGTTTGCTTCATGTATGGGTCGGAGGGGTTTGAAGCGGGTAGTGATGCAGCTGCTGTACGGCTTCTGGTCCGTGGTCATGTCTCATCATCAGTGTGGGTGTGGGTTTCCAAATGGCTGGTAGGCGGGAGGTATTATCTCGTTTATTCTTCAATGCATGAGCAAATTCTTCTGTTGGTTTGTCCGATGCGCACGCATTGAAGAACGCAAGAACTCAATCAAAAAAGAAGAACTGACCTCTTCCCTGGTCCAGCACCTCAAAGCCACAGGACATGAGATTGACTTTAAAAATACCAGAACTATCACCAAAACTCAACACTTCAACAACAGAATAATCAGAGAAGCCATAGAGATAGAAAAATGCCCACACAGCATGAATAAACGAGATGATACCTCCTGCCTACCAGCCATTTGGAAACCCACCCTCATTAACAAACGAGTACCTAACATGAAGAATGACACCAGACCCACACCCATGAAGGCCACACAAGATGCTACCACCACACTTCTATGTACAAAGCAGATTCACACCCGCTATACAGAAGCCTGATGATGGCAGATGAGATTCTGCCGAAACGTTGCGACAACTTTAAAAGCACAACTACAATGACGTGGGAAAATACCCGAACAAAGCTGAATGCCATACATGTAAGTACCCGCGAAAACTTAAGAATATATATATATATATATATAAGTTGTAGCAGAACTTTAACTTTAACTTTAAAAGCACAACTACAAAGATGTGGGAAAATACCCGAACAAAGCTGAATGCCAACACACACACACACACACATACATGAAATGCCTGTGAAATAAGTTTTGTGGGGTCCTTAGCTTCTCTCTGAGCATAGTTGTTTTCTTGCAGCACTGATGATGCTACCTAAGTTTGGTAAGGAAACGTCTGCAAGAAAACAACCAAGCTCAGACAGCAACAAGGATCCCAATCGAAGGAGGGCTGTCAGAGAGATTAATTATGGATTCAGTTCAATCCTGACCTACAAATATTGTTTTCCAAAATAAGGTATCCTATTTAGAAATTCATTTCTATTTCTATACTAACCACTATTTCTCATATGCAAGCTAGTTACAAAAATGTCCTCACACCCACCCACCCACTCATTTGTTTTCAACAGCTCTTCTCAAGGATTATAATGGAGCCCTCCTCCATTCCCAATTACAAGAGGAAAAAACCTGTCTCAGCAGCCTTTCAGATTCTCCTTAAAGTTCTCTGTTAAATTACAAAGAGCAGAGGTACAAGGAACTAGGGAGAAGGGAGAAACTTTGATAATTCAGGCATTATAGTAGCATAGTTAAACTATTTTCTTAAGTCTTCAACTTCAAGAAAAGTGTCCATAGGGAGAAAGTAAAAAATAAGATAGCAAAACATATTAAAAAGGTAGGGCTTTGATGATATGATTATGTCCGCCAGCTTGACTGTTTTTATCTCCTCCACTCCATATACACACCTGGTGCAACATTAAAAGAAAAAGCCCATTGTCAAATGAATAATAAAACACAGCAAAGCTTATTTTAAATAATGAATAAAACAGAGTGGAATGGAGCATGGTGGGAAAAGGGCAAAAAATATCTGAAATCCTATGGCCATTGACAAGTTAATCCTGCTAATCTCACTATTTTCACATGCAAAACAGGAGATGTGAGTTAAAACACTCTTCAAAATGATGTCCATTAGAAGAAATGGTACTTTCCATTTCCTCATCTCTTTCAATCCCATTGGTTTTAGTATACGTGCTGCTGAAATGAGTACTCAATCCAATCATTTTTGACATAGGATTGTGCGCCACTTAATTTGGCAGGCAATTATAGCACACCTGCAGTATTATGTGAGACCTGTTTGAAACATTTTAAGCATCAGATTGTATGACACAGAATCACATTCTTCAACTTGGGAGTTTATAGCAGCAATCCCCAATCTTTCCAGTTTTGCGGCCTGACACAGAGGTGGGAAGGAGAGAGGATGGTTCTGTGCGAATGGCAGCTCACTTGCACAGTTCTGCAGCCGTGGTCCACAGGTCAGGGACCCTTGGTTTATAGGACTTGAAGATAAGTGAACATTCGTTGTGTAAACAGTTTGGCTTACAATGAGTTGGAAATGGTTGATTGATAACCATTGTCCAGATACTTTGCAAATTAAGGGAAACAGCATGATGTCTCTCATTATGAATGTTGTCTTCTCATGTTCTTTAATTTGACATATATCGCTTTCCACTATTCCACAAGACATGCAGGTTATCCTAAATATGGTACAATGGATAAGTAGGCAGTTTGCAAAAATAAATAAATCCTTGGCTTGAAATCCCAAGATGCAGAAGCTGAAGCCATATTGATTGATCTCCAAATACAAATGAAAACAAGGGGAAACATGGGCCAGGATGGCATGAATTTCATTTAGAATCAGAGCCAGAGCACATGGTACAAAATTAATGACAGGATCCATTGCAACGCTTGCAAATGCTTACACTGGACATCTGACATAACTTTATCAATTACAACTTTATCAAATTACAAAGAAACTTTTGCCAAATCATCACTTCATTTAAAAAGCTGCATGTATTTATTCTACTAAATCTTCTAATATAAAAATTATTCATTTCAATTGTATTATATTATTGCTCTGAAATGTACTTAAAATATATAATGCTTTTTCAAAAAGAATCATAATGCAATCTTCTTGCATGCTTGCTCAGAAGTAAATCTGGTTAAATTCCATCAATCGTCTCTCAGATAAGTACAGTTGCTACTAGATTATGGTCTTAATCTACTTTAGTTATTAGAATTGCATAGTGCCCTATGCTATATGATCTGGTGATTTCTAACAAAAGGTAAGAATATATATATATATGCTTAAATCTATACTTACAGAATCCCACACATGTGTGAAGTGTGGTGGAGGAAATAATGGTGGTGGTGGCGGTGGAGGAGGGGGAGGAGGAAGCGCAAGAGCAACAAAAGAGCATCCTCGGTTAGTATTGATCCGTTTCTTCTGGTCCAGACAAGGGAGGGCTGTTGGAAAGATTAATTGTGGTCTTTGATGAGGTCCATTTATACTCTCAAAAAACTGTATCATGAAACACAAATGTAATATAATTCGTTGTATTTGGAGAAAGATACACTTGCACACATTATTAAAATAATTAAAGCTGTGTCAAAATTATATAAAGATAAAGATGACAGAGATAATAGAGATATAGTAATGAGGCAATAATGGTCCCAATGTCTTTGTGTCTTTAAATGGAGACCAGTTTGTCATTCTCCTCACCCAAGATCACCGCTTAAAATATTTTTGCTGCACCATTCAAATCTCTCTCTCTTTTTTGTCTATGTCTAGACACTTCCGCTCAGTTATCATTTTTGGTCTTCAATGCCTTGGGACCAATCGAAAACAGAACACAGCTGTTTTCCTCAGAGGTACCCACAAGCTGCAAAGTTGTTCTGGATGATGCAATCAACAGCTGATTAATATGGGAGGGCAAAAATCACCACAAGTAACCAGGTTCTTGCTATTTTGCTCCACCTCCCCCAATTCTCTGTCTGATTCCTTTCCATCACTGATTTCAAAACAGCACGGCCAATTATTGTGAAAACGACTGACAAAGTCTACCTTTACTCTGTTTAACAAGATTAGTGTGCAAATAGCAGCTAGTCAGCTATGAGGAGAAGAACAAATAGCCAGAAGCAGAGTGAAAGAAACAACCATTAACAATATTTTGTCATTTCAAAATGTTGGTGATCCAAATCTAACAGCACAGATTCTTTAGCACCTCATGACTTACTGATCCAAGATGCAGAAGTATGTAGAAAGACTGTTGAAGATTTACTCTTGAGTTTCTTTTGCTTGTCTAAGAGATTTAGACTAATCTGAAGTCACTTTCTTCTGCCTGTCTTTAGAGGCACACACACATGGAATACATGCTGCTGGATTTAAGATGTAATTAGCTTTGCTTGTCCCAGTCATATATTTTCCGTAAACATATAATTTTTTCCACTGTAATTATAAAACTCATTTCATTAATCATTGCTCTGGCTAGACTCACATCCTTATGAATGTTCACATTCCCAGAGACAGCACTTCAATTTCAAAATTGGTTTTTAATGATTGTTCCTAAGGCACATCTGACTTCAAAATAATTCAGGTCCACTGCTTCAGAAGGGTGTGGTGTGAAAGCACAGGGAACACAATCTGTCAACCTGGAAGTGAAGCCATTTGGAAGAACCTTCCAATGATATTGTCAGAAAGAGATCAGTGTAACAGAGCCCATCCTGTCAGAAATGTCCTAAATCTTCTAGATATTGTATATTATTATAATTAGGAAAAACACTAAAATAAGGCAATGTATCTATAGACATTTAGCAAAAGCCTATGATACTGGTTCTTCTGCTAATTTAAAACTAATGGTTTTTTTTGTTTTGAAAAGTAAAGTACGGGTTAAGCTACACATACTTCTCTGATTTGGCTAATTCCTTCTGTTCTCTGCTCCACTTCCATTAATTTATTCTTTTGATTTAAGCCCAGTGTAACCATTTGTAACCATTGCTTTTACTTTAAGGTAGAGATTTATTATAATTCTGAAGATAGTCTGCCCTTCTAGAGTTATAATTTGTGGCCTTTGGAATGAATGTATTTAGTGCACCTCGATCACACTTCACATTTATCAATAAATGCAGATATGACGTGCTCATATAAGCATAGAGCTGTTTTCTGCAATCTGGATGTTTTCCAGGTGTGTGGATCTCATAATTCTCATGCTAGACTGATTTAGGATTTGGGATTAATGACCACCTATTTGCAGGGCTTCCACATTGGGAAAAGTTGTACCGTTGCCATACAGTCTTGCCATCTGTCCAGCCTTTTTTCAGTTTTCAGAAATTAAGTCCTGATGTCTGCTTGCCTATAAGGATTAAACTTCCTCTGAGCACTCTGAACAATATAGCCATGAAAAATCATACACAGTCATTCCATCTGAAACACTCATGCAATAAGTGACTCAGCTTAGGAGATTCTGGATTCTCACAGGAGAATGTGAGTGAGCACATTGTACTTCAGTAGGTCACAAGACAAACAAGAGGGTTTCTATTAAAAGCCCATTGAATAATAGGTCCGTGATTCATTCTATGGGGCATACTCATTCTTTTGGCACTATCTCTGTGTTTCCTAGCTTCATTATGGCTCAGTGTCAAACCCGAAGTTCCCTGACTCTAAGAAGTCTCTCCCTTGGAATGTCCCCAGCATTGTTTTACCAGCTATTATACTGCAGTCATAATCTCTGCTGCAGCTTTTATGTTTTCAATATTTTATGTTCGTCAAATTGCCTTTGCATGAACAGTTTTGACTTCTGAAACTAAACAGACAAGCAAAGATTTCATTTGGCATCAGTTAGGAAGAAGGCTTATTCTGTTCTTCTGTTCATTTTCTATAGCTGCCTTCTTCTATTGTTATGTGTTATGTGAATTTCGTTGTATGTGTATACTGTGTATATATGTACAATGACAATAAAGTACTATTATTATTATTATTATTATTATTATTATTATTATTATTATTATTATTATTATTAATTGTCATCAGGAAAACCCTTCAGGAATTAAGTTTATGGGAAGAGTTTGATTTTACAACTGTACAAGTCCTTTTTTCTTTTTTTTTTACTGCTGTGGCTTACAATATGGATTGACATTTTGTACTTATTATATGATCTTCAAAGTATTTAAGTCCTGCTTGCTGATTTAAAAGTTTGATAAAAATAATTAACACCTATTGTGATGAAATGAAATCTGCAGTGGAACCCATGCAGAGCATAGCAGTATAATAGGATGCTTCCTAAATTTTGTTTTTTGTTTTAAAAAAAAGAGAGTGCAAGAGAATGTGAACAAGAAATGAATGAATCTCTCTCTAATAATTCTAACAGGCCAACCAAATTTTCTATGGATCAGCAGATGAAATAAAGGGACCATGTGCTCTATTTTACAGAAGGTTTTTCTTAGTTTTAAATAGTTTTGTAATTATGTCTGACTGAAAAATTAAATTGGCTGATTGAGTGGCAAGATGGCAAGTATGATGAAGTGAGAGATCTGCCTCTCCTTCACAAAAGACCTAAGCCTTAGACTGAGGCCAGGGCTGTCAAACTCACAGCCTGCGGGCTGGATGCATCCCGTGTTGGCCATGCCCAAGCCCGGTTTAGTGAAGGCGAAAAAAGTCTCGATACATACGTGACACCACCATGTCGATGTGAGTTTGGCACCCCTGACTTAAGCGAACAGCCAGGTCTTCACTGCTTTCTGAACAACAGCAGAGGGAGAGGGCATTCAGAACTCAATGGTGCAAATAGATGGCATTGTTTAATCGAAGGAACCTGGAGCTTCAATCCTGGAATATCCAATCAGCTGAAGACACTATGGGAAACTGGTAGATCCTATGCCATTCAGAGCATTATAGAAAACAACCAACATCTTGAATCACACCTGGAAGCAAACTGGCAACTGGCACAGCTCATGAAGTCACACAGTTTAATGGGCATACTGAGGCATATCCTTCATTGCTCACATTGCTACAATGCAGGATTAGGTAGTCTTCAAGTACAGCCCCATGTAGCCTGTTTGCAAATGTGCAAATTTTTTCTTTTCTTTGAGTTTTTTTCCTACTGGTTCAATAAGAGAAAAGCTCTTAATTTCAGTATGTTCTAAACAATCAGATTTGCTGTGACTATTTACTTACAAGTAGCAAGTAAAAAAGCTGGCCTTAACTACATAATTAACTAAACTGATTATTTTGCTAAACTGTAAATGTAATGCACATTGTATTGGAAACTTTGAAACATAAAATTGCTGCAGTCCTTATACGTGAAATGTTCCAGACTTTAAAGAGCAGAGGTGGGAGAAATATAATGACTATTGCAGTGTCTTGAACTCTGTTTAGTATTAATGCATCTACCTATATTGAAAGCCAAGCAAATTATTTTGAGATCAAAAATCTCACAAAAATTTTTCATGACATCTAATATCAAAACAACAAAATTAAATAAGTAACATTGTGTTGCCCTTCTATGGCATCCAGAATTTATTCCCAAATATGTCTGTCTCATTCTGTCTTACTATAGAAATGACTCAGCTGATTTCAAAAAACAAGCCAACAAATCATCCTGCTTACAAAGGATGCTAGGTCTTGATACACTGATGGAAAGAACATTGCATTATATGAATATTCCTCAGCAACAGAGAATTCATGGTGTTTTTGCAAGACCTGAACCCCTATAACTTACATAGCAGGCAGGTGTTGCAGCACAATATGGATATGTTATGAAAGACTAAAACAAAGTACAGGTTTCTTTCAATCACAATTGCCATCTATACCACCACCAATTTCAAAGGGCAGAGAAGATACTTCATACAATCAAAGCCCTCTCCAGCTGACTAGGAGGACAGAACTGCCACATCCAGCCTCTGTTTTGTTTGACAGTTCACATATCAAAACTTTTTCATTGGAAGAAGGGACTGCAGAGCTGACAAGCCTTTTTTTTAAAAAAAGCAATTTTATTTGGGTTTTCACAAAACAAAACAAAAATAAAACATCTTTTTTAAGTGAACAGCATGGTTCCAGGTTTTCACAACAGTAGTGGGATTCAAAAAAATTTACTACTGGTTTTGTGGGTATGGCTTGGTGGGCATGGCAGGAGAAGGATACTGTAAAATCTCCAGAGGTGGGATTTTCTCCGAACTATTCAAAATTTCCACCACCAGTTCTCCAGAACTGGTCAGAACCTGCTGAATACCACTCTGCTTCACAAAGCTCCTCCTTCCTTAAAACAACAGAAACACTATGGAGATATAACCTTTGCAGAATGGGAAGATGAGGAGCTAAGAGCAAATTTATATAACAATTCCCACCAATTGGAAAATAGTTAGCCTCCAAGCTCTATGACAGGGATATCAAACTTACATTGTCACGTCATCATGTGATGTATCATTTTTTCCCCTTCACTAAATGGGGCATGGGTGTGTGCAGCAAGTGATGCATCCGGCCCACAGGCCACGAGTTTGACAGCCCTGCTCTATGAGAAAGCAGATTTCCTTTAAAACTGCAGCAAAGCCTGTAAAAAATCAGCTCAATTGCCAAAACTAAGAAAATGCACTAAAGAAAATGCATTTTAAAAGATCCATCCATAAATATTTTCACCCCTGCAGATTTGTTGTTAGTAACTCAACTGCTATAGCAGTCAAACAGAAATGAAGAATCATGGCCACATTACCTTATGTAACCTAAAACCTTGAAGCAATTCCTTTAGAAGTGGTGTTTCAGCATCAAGAAATCAGAGCCAAGAGGATCCACTACTATTTCTGGAAACAAGATGGCACCTAGTTTTGGAGATGTTGGGTTAGGGGAACGAACCCATGGTAAAACCACGTCTCTTTATCACAACATGATATCATGGTGATAATCAATTATTTTGCTCCCAAGCTGCATTTGTTTGATACTCTGCTTAGTAACCCTGTTTAGCTGCTTCAGCTAGTTTGTCTGTGTTTGTTCATTTTAAATTAGCCTCTCCTGAGAGAACGCCTTTACTTGTACTAGATAGAAATAAGAGAGTGGGATTCCCCCTGCTGCTGCGCATCTTTATTAGATATTTGCTATGTGTATTCTACATAGATGCTTTGAAGCATCAAGTCCACAAAAAAGATGAAAGAACTTTTGCAAGAATTCAGCAGACGATGGTTATCCAAATTGTAGGTCATTTTTATGTTTTTTTTAATGTATTTTTAAAAAAAAGACTTTTAAAAGAGAGAAAAGAAAAAGCAGACATGCAAAAATAACAATAAGATTTTATTGCCCTTCCAGTCCTTCCTTTGACCTCTGCAAATTGCCATTTGATCCCTACACAAAATTAATTTGTGAACTTTAAAAGAGAGTCTCAGTAAGCACAGTTCTAGACACTATATTAATTTGTGTTAGTTCAGTGTATGGGTATATTTTTAATAACTATTTCATAACTCTAATATGCCTAATATATATAATGATTCTTGGCACAAATGTGTAGTTGAGCCATGAAGTTAAAGTTTCATCAATTACAAAAAACATAAATCTAAAGTCAATATTTTAAAGAAACGTTACACAATAATTATATCCAGACTAATTCTTAAACGAATTTCTTCAAATTGCTTCCCTCTGATGTCTTTAATAATTTTAAGAAGTTAACATTCCTTTTTAGAAAGCTGCGAAGTTCACCTTTAAAATTACACATTGTAGTAACTAATGTCATTCAGACAAATGGTCATTCCAGGTAGAATGAATTCAAAACTAGATTTAAATGTTTAAATTGTTGCTTTCTTTCCAAGTGGTTGGGATCTCCATTATGCGTACTGATAAAGAAACCTTTTCACTCTGAGAATGAAGCTGAAATTGATTGGGGAAAAAAAGCATTGCCTATTCCCTGTCTTCTTTCCACTGCATACAGCTGAAGGAAAACCAAGGATTAGAGTGGTAAATAAGATTCCCGCCTCAGACAATCCACACTGGGTGATGGTCAGGTTTTTCCATGCAGTGTTTTTTTTACAGCAATTGGCTATCAAAGTTATCTGAGTTTTTGATAGTTTGAGTATTATTTTTCATAAGATGTTTATCCTGATTATGTTCAATAATGCAGGATAAAGTCAGGAATATATTGACAAAATGGATAATACAATATAATTCATTTCTCTTCCCTGATGTCCAAGTTAAATAACATGTTCAAGGCAACATCAACTGTCAAAATAAAGCACCAGACCCATATGACAGAACAGAGCATATTTCCTAGGAATGTGATCGGTTTACTGTTAAATAAGAGATGTTCACGCTTAGATGAGCTGTAGCTCATATATATATGAGCTACAGCTTCATTTACATTTGCAATCAAGTTTCTCAAAGCTTTAATGATTAGAAGAGATTAGAGATAAAAAAACATGTTTCAGAAAAATCACCTAAGAGAAGATATGTAACTCACCAAGAGGCAAAGCTAGGTTGTCATTTACCTGCTGAAATGGAGAAGACACTGTCGACAAAAGAGGTTTGAGACAAAGCCCAGCAGAAAAAGACCTGAAGATAAAATCCCAGAGCAATCCAGCTGAGGATAACCATTCTGGCTGCAAGCTGTATGATTTCTTGACCACTGTCTTTTCTGCTTGCCTTTCCTCCTTCAGCCTCTCACTGGTTCGAGATGTTTATGTGTGCATGTCTCTCTCGTCTCTCTCTCCCTCTCCCTCTGTTCTTTAGGGAGAAAGAATGCTAACCATTTCCCATTAAATCTTCTCCTTACACTAGACAGGGCTATATTTAACTCAAGCATTGGATCAGATGCCCCCATCACAAATACCAGCTATTAAAACATAGCCAGAGCACTAATGAAGAGAGGGAGGGTGTGGTATGAAGCTGAGTGGGAAAGCCATGCCTCTGATTGATAACTAGATGATCACTGAGCTAAATCCATTCATGAATGAAGATAACTCCATTAACAATTTCAACATCCAGGACATGCAGTTACTAACCTCATGTTTTTTTCACAGTGTTTCCATAATTCATTTCAAAACTTCATGTGATTTAACACATTTAATTGAGGTAGTAGAGCACTATTCAATATCAAGTGCCAAGGCCTTCAGCCTGGTGCCCCCAAGCACCAATGTGGGAGCTTGGAAGGGCTAATTAACATTTTGGTAAATTGCTGCTTTGTACATGTAATGGGTTTTCTCTCCAGAACCTTTGTCAATGCATGCTTTAATTTATTTATTTTGTGTCCAGATCAAATCATAAATCAACAAAATGAAGCCACCTTTTTGGCTTTAACATTGGCCAGAAATTTATCTCTTAGCATATTTGATAGTAATTAGTAGACCAACAAATGAGCTGAACTCTGCATCTCTCCACATTCGCACATGGTGTTGTTATTCACCCACAATCCCCATTTGGTCTTACACTTCGGTACTCCTAAGAATGCTGAGACTATGTTTTTAACATTTCAAATCTAATAGCACAAAAAGGTTGGAGATCACTTTTCTAGTAAATATCATTAAGTTTGAATTATACTTATTGTAATGATGCAGCAATAACCCTCTTCAACTAAGGTATTTTGAATTTTCAGTAACTAAAATAAAAAGGTTTCTCAATCTGTTTCTCAAACTTTCCATCTTATAACAAGTTTTGTATGTTACAAATGCACTTCATGTTCTATATGAATTGTGAATCAGAATTTGCCCTGGCCCTCATCCAAATCTTTTTTCTGCAACCATTTAGTAAGAAAACAACTATATTATTACTGAAGGGCAAAATGTTTTTCAGGGAAACCAATCTGCAGTTATGGGGAAGACCTAGTAAGCTTCTAAGGAATGTCAGGGTCTCTAAATAGAACAGTTTGGAAAGTACTGCTCTAAGGGATTAATTCTTTGGCCAAGTTGCAATGATGCAGATATGCTGGGGTCTAGATTATTGCTGTTATACTGAAATATGGATAAGAAAAGACATTTTATTTCTACTTACCTAGTATGGCATTTTCTATATGGCTCTCAAGTTCAAACAGAAGCTATTAAACTTTAACTCCCATCTTCAAACTTATTTTTGTGCTATTTAGAAAGATCTCATAACTAATCATTATTTGGTCCAAATCCTTATCTTAGATGTTTAGATTTTCCTTTTCAAAGAGCAGAAACAGTGCAAGCAAAAGATATTGAAGTTTCATTCTCCCTCATTCTATTATAAAAGAACTACTGGTATAACCAAGCCACCTCTTGGTTACCAGTGAATTATGCTATGAAGGATCAGTAACTGCATGCCAATTATAGGTATAGTTGAAGGGCACCATTCTTTATGCCTAACTAACTTATAGACTGCAGCTTACAAGGATAAAAACGCAATATAAAAAAAAAAAAGCAATAAACCCCTAGTCCACCCCACCCCGGCAACAATGGTCAAAGGAGTCATTTGATGTGTTCCATCCTACTCTGAGGACCTCAAGTCCATTGAGAAAACTAGATCTTTAGGGCCTTGTGAAAATGTATCAAACTGGGGGCAATCTTATCTCTGCAGGGAAGATGTTCCACAGGGACCAAGCAACCACAAAGGAGGCCTTTCTTGTTGGTTCCACTAGGTAAACCTCCTTAGAGAATGAATTAGTAGCATTTCCAGCCTCCCTATTCTTGTGGATCAAGTAAATGTGATCGAGAAAAGACGGTCCGTCAAGAAACCCGATCTGAAGCCATATAAGACTTTGAAGGTGAATATCTTTCTTATCCTGACTTTTACTTCAAGGAATGAGACATAGGTGCAACAAACTCTTACAAAAAAAATTCAAAATAAAACCAGGCCAAATAGTAAATCAAGAAATACAAGTGATTCTAATATGTTGTTGTTCTTTCCATGCTATACTTTACAATACTTCTTTGTAAAAGAGTCCCAAGTTTTCCAAGACAACTATCTGAATCCTTAAATTCTGTATCATCATCAATTTAATTTTTGGGATCATGTAGAAACCATCAAATGTCATAGATTAGAGTTCAATAAAATACTATCTGCTGATCATTTAAGGCAAGGGTCCTCAAACTTGGCGACTTTAAGACTTGTGGACTTCAAGTCCCAG
>NW_020769346.1:9154118-9199978 GCF_900518735.1 Pseudonaja textilis | reverse complement strand
TTATTATTATTATTATTATTATTATTATTATTATTATTATTATTATTCCTGCAGGTTCAAAATCCACTTTTTAGATTGACAAATACCATGAATGAACAAATGCAGTTTCTGGATCCAACTTGGGTTTTTTTTATTATTATTGTATCTTGCTATCTTTCCTTTGGCCTTCTACCTGGACACTTGTCATCTGTGTTGGACAATGCAGGAAAAAGTGGAAGGTAATGCAGGCAACAGTGGGAGTGTTATTCATAGGACATGGTCATACTACTGTAGGCATTTCTCCTGCATTTTCTTAGGTAGTGGTGCAATGCTCATTTGATGCTGTACTGTCTCACTGCTGACATGGCCAAAAGAAACACCTAATGACCAATAAAGCATGTACATGCTCTAAAAAGAGTGCTCAATGAATTTGGTAATGGCCAGCACTCAGTACCATATAAAGCTACTACGCATACCATTGTTTTATATGCCTTCAATTTTAAATAGATTGGAATGTGATAATATTACCCCTTAATCTTATTTCTTACTTCTGTTCTAGCTTTCAATAATACCAATCTTATATTAAACAATTTCCTTTTCTAACCATCATCTTTTGTCCACATTAGTATTTCAATTTTTATTTGTTTTTTTGGCTTGCCTCCCAAACTCACTTGGGTCTTTGTCTCTGTCTACATCTTTCCTATTTATCCCAAATATTTCTTCAATTTCTACTATCTTTTGCTGCCATCTCCAATCCCATATTTTGGTATCTTAATCTATATTGTCCCTGGTTTGGTTCATACGTCTTTATTGTCTTCTCTTTCTTTTCTTGTTCTTATTGCTTTATCTGGTCTGTTTTTTCTTCTTGTCATTCTGTTATTTCCTCTGTTTTCTGATCTTTGTTCGTTGTCCCTTGATGAACATTTTGTAATTTCTGCAGAATGTCCTGCATTAAGTCTTTTATCTCCCTGTAATTCTTTGTCAACATATCATAAATACTTTAAAACATCCACACTATTTCTTTTTGAAATCCAGTCATCCCCCCTCCCCATTGCAACCTTGTCTTTTAATAGGTCCAAATATTGCTCAATAGCCTATCAGCAGTCTGCCACCACCCCAGAGTCTCAATTGTCTGTAGCCTCCAAAAGCTAGCTTATAAACCATGTGTTCAGTTCTGGTGTTGCTCCTCAGGGGGATGCAATGGTTAAAACTCTTTGTATCCCACAGTTAGTTAATTAGATCCATTAATGATCCAGGAAGTTTTCCAAATGTCTCCTTAAATCCATTCCGTAAATTTAGTCATAGATCCTAGTATTTGGAAATCACTTGCTTTAAATGTCTTTCATGCTCTCACAGTTAACCTCCAGTAGCCATAAAGTAAAAATATAGCACAGTAAATAACACAACAGACCTCCATGTATTATGTAGATCCACTGCTGTATCCTTGTCTTATCCGTACTTCCCAAGATTGTAGCTTAGTAAATATTAATAAATATTCCATTCACCAGTAGATGGTGCCATCAGCTTAGATTTCAACTTTGTACAAATGACCAATCTTTATTTCCATTTCTAAAAAATAGTCAGTATTTCAAACAAGTGGTTCCAACATTTTAAAATGCCTTACCAAAATAATGCCAATGAAATTTAGAGAACCAATCTTTCTGTATTTTAAGGATTTTGCATTCTTCTTTTTTATTTCCCCCCTCCCCCCTGGTCTATAATTTTTGTCTCTGTAATTAATCACCACTTTGACGAGTATTTCAAAGAGTTTCTTTTCCAGGGTTTATTTTCTTTGGGGTTAAGTTCCAGGTTAAAAAAAAAGAATCGGCTCACCCAGTTCCAATCAGCGTTCTTCTACACTGTTCCAGTACTTTCTTTATTTCTTCGGCTGCCCCTGCTTAATGGCAGCCCTAATGGCTGCCTCTCCTTTTCATCATTGGATGGGAGGAAATCTCTGGGTTCAGCTGGAGAGCTGCCACACTCTGTGACCTGCAGGGTACCCCTCCTTTGTCACCCCTACAGGGTGACTTATCTTCTAGGGGGGCTCTCCAACAAGGAGGGTTTGGCATGGGATTGCAGAGATCCACTCCTCACATCAGATACCACTGCAACGTCAAACTGGAAGCCATCTTGAATGAACAAAATTGTATCTTGCCATCTTTGCTTTGGCCTTCTATCTGGACACTTGCCACCTGTGTTAAAGTGGAAGGCAATGCAAGCAACAGTGGGAGTGTTGCCCATAGGACATCGTCATACTATTGTAGGATTTCTCCTGCATTTTCTTAGGTATTGGCGCAATGCCCATTTGCTGCTGAACTGTCTCACTGCTGACATGGTCAAGAGAAACACCTAATGGCCAACAAAACATGTACATGCTCTATAAAGAGTGCTTAATTAATTTGGTAGTGGCCAGCACTCAGCACCATATAAAGCTATTGGACATAGCATTGTTTTATATGCCTTCAATTTTAAATAGATTGGAATATGTCACTCGTAGAATACTTCAGTGATCTTCCATTGTAGCCATATTTTGTTCACTCTTACACTCACTTAGTCATTACTGCTGCTGTCAATTTGTAGATTAGATCTTAAGTAACAGAAGATGTTGGTCTTCACTAATCTTTACCACTGACTTGTCTGGTTTGGTCTCTAAGTATTCAGTCTTCTTGAGGTTGAGACACAGGCCAAATTGGCTAAGGTGATTGTTTCTTGTCTAGTGGCAGCAGCGAGGATGACCTCATTGTCATAAAGCAATGCTCTGGAGAGTTGCAGGTCTTTCATAATAGTATCCATGATGAGAATGAACAGCAATGGTGATAATGCTGAGTCTTGGTGAATACTAACTTTCACAGAAAAGCTACCAGAAAGGCCTGCAGTGCATCTGATATGACTGCTTGTATTTGTAGAAAACATTTGGACCCGTTTTATCAGTTGCTTGAGTACACCACAATCATGTAGAGCATGCCAGATTAGCTGATGCTAAGGCTTTTTCAAAATCAAGGAAAACCAAGTACAACAGTGTCTCCTTTTCTCAATGTTTCTCCATTACCATGCGGACCAGGAAGATGACAACAGTCGAGCTAGAACTTTTGACAAAGCTGCATTGATTAGTACTAATTTTCACAATGTCAACATAGCTGGTTGAGAATCTGCTCAAAGATTTTCATTGTGTGTGACAGGTGAATTGATCAATAGAGCAATCTGCTGGGTCACCTTTGTTCTTGAAGAGGGAATTATGACATTTGTAACCCAATCAGCATTTATGTGTCCAGAATCCACAATGGATTCAAGAAATTTGTTAGCCAATTGGTTGCTTTGCCACTAAATTTCTCCAGCTTCCAAATGTCTGCTTGTAGGTCATCAGGGCCTGGCACTTTTGAATTCTTCGGGTCACAAGTTCCTTTGTAACCTCTTCCAGCAAGATATGTGGGACTAGACCAACATTGGACAAGCCATTATGAATTAGGGGGTATTAGAGATTTTACTGAAGTGCTGTTGCCTGCATTCCAGAATTTCATGTTTGTCCTGGAGTCGCCGCCTATCTTTCTTTTACACATATATAGTGCTCATTTGCTAATCTTCATGTCCAGTTGTTTGTATAAGCCCCAATAAGTCCCAGTATTTTTTTAAGTGTACAAACACAAAAAAAGGATTTAAAAAATTCTTATAATGAACGTGCACACACCAAACTGAACAGAAACTCCCTAAAAGTGCTTCTCATTTTTCAATAGTTTGTTTATAAAGCAGAGTGGTATCCCTGCCAAGCTATGTCACACACCTGAGAGCTGCATTTGTTCTTTTTCTGTGTACCCTCAAGCAGAAATAAGCCTTAACTTCTGAATTTTCATTAATATTTGTGCATCTTTTATATCAGTATATTATGTTTGATTATTTTACTTTTACTAGAAATTTCAATTATCTTTGTTAGAGAGAATGGCACACATATATCAACATACCTATCATGCTAGTTCCTTTCAGGAAAATCAGTATGATACAAAACATAAGATAAATAGTGGGCAAAATAAATGGGAAAATAAAAAGAAATGAAAAGGAAATCTAATTCCAGCTTAGATCAACACAATTCACTATACCTTTTCATTGTGCTACCGTGTTGATACACTGCTTCCTACAATACCCTTTATTCTTTAAAATTCTTATCTCTCTTTTTTTTTGAGGATTAATAAATTTATTTCTTATCGCTGAAGAAGTTTTAACAGAGGTTGTCAGGGTTGCTGTAGTAGTGACTGCCTGGGGCTAAAAAAATCTTCAAATTTCTTTTACATTACTTAAAAAATATTTTTCATCAGCCTCAACCATTAATAATGTTCTTGGTCCATTTCTCTGCCTTTCAATCTATTCTCCTTTCATATGCTGTATTTGTATCAATATGCTGTATTTGCTGTATTGATCAGAATCAATATAAGTCTTATACTAGTCACTGTGGTTTTTATTCCATCCACATTTATTTATCATCTGCTTATTCTTGGCATAATAATTTATGAATGGTATAGAAAAGTGAATACATGTGTTTTCTCCATTGAGAATAATTATACTTGGAATTATGAATTAATTCAGGATAGATTAATTCTAAATCAGATCACATGAGAGCAGTGATATCACTTCTCATACTGTACCTCCCTGTTGCCCAGAGGCAGCATAAAACCAGCTGGTACTCCTGTAAATTAATATACTATGCCTTTCCACAAAGGTCACCAAGGGGTAAGAGTACATACATAAAGTTCCACTCAGAATGAAACAATACTAAAACAATTTAGAAGAGTCTTTTCTCCATCCTAGTGTTGGAGAAAAATGTTTTCAGTTTGGAAAGATACAAGAAGCTCTTCTTTAAAAAGAACACACAAATAACTTTGGGAATCTGTTTTCTTTCTGTCTGATAAAAATATTCCAATGATAAGGAGGCATAATGGAATAAAATGTGCTAATGATTACTAAGGATATGACAAATGCTTGAATCATGTGCATCACTATACTCCATAAGGCCATTTTCGATCTATTGCCTGGTGATTACTTAACACAGCAACGTCCTTTTTCAGTATTTTCCACTTTAATCTCAGACTATTTCACTTGATGTACGAAATGTAGTTCATTTATTAGGTAAAGTAGGGATCTGATGTACAGACATCAAATTAAACATACTAACTTATACAAATTTATAAATTTGTAAAAAAATGTACAAATTTGGTGTACTAACATCAAACATAAGAACCACTTTATAATCCCTTAGTAAGACCACACTTGGAATACTGCATCCAGTTTTGGTTGCCACAGTATAAAGAAGATGTTGAGAGTCTAGAAAGAATACAAGGAGGAGCAACAAAGATGATTAGGGGATTGGAAGTTAAAACATATGAAGAACAATTTCAGGAATTGCTATGTCTAGTCTAATGAAAAGAAGGACTAAGGGTGACATGATAGCAGTGTTCCAATATCTAATAGGCTGCAACAAAGCATCTGAAGGCAGGACAAGAAGCAATGGATGGATATTAATCAAGGAGAGCAACAACCTAGAACTGAATAATTTCCTGACAGTTAGAACAATTAATTAGTGGAATGACTTGCCTTTAGTAGTTGTGGATGCTCCAACACTCAAAGTTTTAGAGAAGAGATTGGAGACCCATTGGTCTGAAATGATATAGGGCAGGGATGTCAAACTGATGGCCTGTAGGCTAGATGTGTCACACACAGGCCACACCTACCCCCAGTTCCGTGAATGGGGAAAATGTCACAAAACATCATGTGACAGCAATGTGATGCAATGAGTTTTGACACCTGTCATAAAGGATTTCCTGCTTGAACAGGAGTTGGCAGTAAAGGATCTCCAAGGTCCTTTCCAGCTCAATTCTGATTCTGATTCTAATTCAAACAAATAAACAATTCCTTTAAAACAACAGATTAGTGCTTCTTCTTTTTTTACTTTTAAAAGAATCCTGAATAAATGGCGCCCTCTGGTGATTTTATCTAGGCTTTGAAGAAAGATTTATTCCCAAAAGAATTGTACAAAATAGATGTTATAAATTGCAGATCAGAATTAAAACATATCCAGCGTATTTCCAGATTAATATACATAAATATATAATATACATACATAAACTTAGTACTTTAGTACTAAAGTATAACTTAATCAAATGCTTTTATATAATAATTTATTTGGTTTGGGGTTTTTGCCCACTTCTGCATGGTACCTATGAAAAAATTCCTAACAATATGACTTTTTAAAAAAATGTGTATGGCCGCCCAACTTACACAAAATCTGTGATATGCAATAAAAATTTGTAAAGCATACTAAAAACCAATTAAAACAGTAAACATAGATAAGAATACAAGAATACAAGTGACAGAGAGAACAAGGCAATTTAATTTGAAA
The DNA here is from genome assembly GCF_900518735.1 of Pseudonaja textilis. The sequence goes on along the minus strand of NW_020769346.1, from coordinate 9,193,614 downwards.
AAAATATTTATTCAGTGTTCTATAAGTTGCAACAATTAGAATCAGCATGCAAAATGTATACAGCTGTTTTAAGCAACTGTGGATTTCAACAGGAGTTAAATCATACATCTAGAATGTTTGGCAAGATTCCTCTAATAAAAGACACAAAGAAAGCTCTGTTGCATTCCCATACTGTAAAATTATATCAAAACAAAAGCAAATCAGTACATTATGTACCTCATTTTTTAAGATCAATGGGCAGGCATTAAAGTAAATGCTTTCAAAAGTTGATATGAGCAGTGGAAAAAGAAATAAGCTAGAAGCTAGGTGTCTTTTATCTCCCAAAATGACAAAATGTAGATCTGTATGTAATTCGCAATACTTCCTTACACATGGCAGTCAACATGATCATTCAATTTGTAAGAACAGCTAGCAACTGTAATTATGTTGTGGAATCTGGACATCTGTTGAGTTTACATAGGGATCTTGCTTCTAGTCTTTTCATCTTCTGTTACATGTTAGAACGAGTCAGCCATTGAAAATCCTGAGAATAGAAAGGAGTAGCAATACTCAACATTTCAGGATAAGAAGCTACAAGAAATGTTATAGAGACACAAGGTATAGCAGACTGTAGTGTTCAAGGATATACTGAAAAACTTTCTAAACATCAATCACTTTGTAAATGTTTAACAAAAGCAATATCCTGATCTATTCTTCATGACTGGTCAAATAGTAGAAATAATGTTAATGTTAAAAAGTCAAGAATAATGACAAATTCCACAAACACTTACTTGCTTTTTTCTGTCTGATTGTGGGTTGATCATGACATTAAGGAGAGAAGGGACAAGCTTTTCCGATAAGCTTATTTTCAGGGCAGCTTGTAATTCTTCTGGTGTTTGTACAAAGTATCCTTTGCCACCAAAGGCAGACATAATCTGTTCATAGCGAGCATCTGGCAACAAAGCTACTGGAGGTGCACTGAAATTAAGTAAAAGGATTTGGTTTAGGATAGTGGGTTAAGCATGAAATCAAACATCATCAAAGGTCATTGTTAATTTGCTAACAAGTAAATTGGGCATTTTCCCAATGCCACAGGGAAATTGCTCAGGACCCAATTAATTACTATGAGCATATTAAAACAGGATATTATTGAAGAAGAAATGCCAGTGGTGGAGAAACAGCTTTTTGATCTCTTCTGTTCAGTTTCAAAGCATTCTAGATAATTTCAACAATGCAAAGTATACCTCGTTCTGGGGTTCTCCTTTCTTAATGATAGCATCATTTTATTTTCAATTTTCCAGTAGGAGCTCTCCCTCTCCCAATTAAAAACAAAAACCATGACCATCTTTCTTTCCAGAAGATAGGAGTATTTTGGAATACTCAAGAGGTTTTGAATGTTCAACGGCTCAAGCTAGTATGGCCAGTGCAGAAAGGGAAGGTGAAATTGCTACTCTAAAGCACCTAGGCCACTGTTTCTCAAAATTGGCAAATTTAGAATGTGAGGACTTTAACTTTCAGAATTTCCCAGCTAAAGCTGCTAAATTTGAGAAAAATTGACCTAGGAGGATGACCACAACAGAGCAGGTTTGGGGGTTGGGGAGAGGGTGTTACTGCTATATGTAGCACAGGTAATCTCAGTTAGTGTGAGAAGTAGTAAAATCTGGCACCCTTATTTCATTTAACTCATTAGAGTTGGATGATCTTGAAACAATTATGGTATTTTATTATATATAACTTTTAAGTACAACATCTGATTTGTAAAAGCGAGAAGTTAAATATTCTAAAGACTGATCAAAGACAATGCCAAAGTACTTACTATGTAGAAGGTTCTCCAAGTTTCAGCATATCCTTCCAAGTGTTTGAGTCCAAGCCAGTGTATATTCCATTGTTGTTGATTATGATTATAATGATTGGCAAGTTTTGCCTGTAGTGATTAATAAAAAGGAACCCATCTGAAGGACAACTTTCCATTTAAAGCATTTTTTTCTAACTATAATATGGTAGAAACTCTCACTTTGTGTAGCAAAAGGTTATAGTTTTTGTTTTAAAATTAAAATTTGGCAGTACAAAAGTTTTACCTGCAAATAGTCTCCACTTCCATACCAGAAAAACCAAATGCACTATCGCCTTCTATACAGATCACTCGTTGCTCAGGATTACAGGTTTTAGCAACTATAGCAGCTGCAATTGCAAAACCAAGTCCAACTCCCATTGTCCCAAAGGTACCAGCATCCAGCCTACAAAGAAAAAAGTTACCGTATTTTTTTTAATCATAGCATGTTTTCTGTTGGAGGTTTCTTAATTCATATCCACCATTCCAACAAATCAGCATTTCAAAGATTTTCTATGGTCTGTTAATTACAATACAACTTCTTTAGCTGCTTGCTTTCTCGAATTATGAAATTTCAGAACTCATGCTGATTAAAATGAAGTAGTGGACACGGCTATAATTCTCTCTTCCTCGGGTCCCTTTTTTCTAATCAAACCAGTATCATAGATCAGCGATCACCAACTGATGGGCCGCGTCCCATGAGAAAATTTTGGTGGGCTGTAGAGAAATCTCACTCCCAGAGCACCCCCCAAAGCAATTAATCCAGGCTACGCAGAAACACAAGGCTGCGCTGCCCACATGGCTCGCAGGAACCCTCCCCACCCACTCACTCCTTACCCGGCAAACTTGCCTGCCAAATTGCTATTTTTCCTTTTTATGACCATCAACTGTTCTGCTGTGCCGGGAGATTTAGATTAGCTAGAAAGCAGGAAATGGTTGGATTTCTTGCTTTCTAGCTAGTCTTTAGATCTTCGGCTCTGCTTTTAAGCACAGCCGAACCTCCCTTAGGACTGAAGCTTCTATTATTCAGTGCAGACTCATGGCAAGCAAATTTGAGAGACTGAGCTAGCCGATGGCGGATAGATCACTTGAATGATTCTGTGAGCAACTCAATCTACCTATCTGCTTTGCCTGATTTTGGGTAAAAGTTGCTCTTTTTTAAATAAAAAATCAATATTTACATACATGGTGGGTTGAGTTAATTTTGTGAGTTTGCTTGCTAGCAAATTTTATGTGACAGACTGAGCTAGCTAATGGCAGATAGATTTCTGAATGAATCTGTGATTCTGTGAGCAACTTAATCTACCTGCCTGCTTTGCCTGATTTTGTGTAAAAGTTGCTCTTTTTTATTAAAAAAATCAATATTTATATAAATATTTATAATATTTACATACAAGCCATGCCCAGCCAGTCACATGACCACCAAGCCACACCCACAAATTAGGCCACGCCCACAGAACCGGTTAGTGGTCCCTGGGGTTTAAAATTATGAGTTTGGTGGTCCCTGAGGTCCAAAAGGTTGGCAATCCCTGTCATAGATCACTCACTTCTGCTTTAAAAATTCCACTGTCCAATGCTTACATATGTACTTATTACAGTTTGTCTTTGGTTACAACCAGTTGTTCAGTAACTATTCAAAACTACACTAATCAAAGGAGAGTTGCAACCAGTCTGTGAATCTGCCACTGTCACAGCCATGTCATGTGATAACTAACTAGGCATCTTGTGAATATGATGTTGCAACTTGCTACAATCACGATTGCCATTTGCGACTTTTCCTGCCAGCTGTGCATAAGCAAAGGAACAAGGAAGCTGATAGGGAAGACTATAAGTTGCTCTTGCACCACTTTTTTTCTCAAGAACTCTGCTATGTAGCACCTCCACCCACCTATACTTCCTAACATGTGCCTGCCTGCAACATTCCCCACCAATGATCCCCACAGCCCTTCTAGCTAACCTATGCTCCCTATCACCTGCTGTGATTAGAGTATATCAGAAATATAACAAAAACCAAAATGTAAATAGAAGTTCTTTAATGCCTTCAACTTGGTTTCACTGTTTAATTGTTCGCAGTGGAGGAGCGAACTATTTTCAAAATAACATTTCAAAGGAAAGAAACACAGTTCAAATTCAAAGAGCCAATAACAAAGCAAAAATCAAAACCAAACTGCACTGAATAAAGTTCCACGACAGACCAGGATAGATAATTGCCAACTTCAGGAAGACAACCAGATACAGTCCGTGGAAGAACGCCAACCAAGATAAACCTTCTTTAGGAATAAAACACTAATTTGTCTCCAGCGTCTGTTAGCACGCAGGTCCAAACTTATACAAATCTCATGGGCCTGGGTCCTCATCTGACTGCTCAGCCAGCCTCTGTCTTTCCCCAGCCTCCTCTACCACCTCTGGAGCCACACTTTCACTCCGTTGGCTGTTCCTCCTCTTCCTCAGAGTCAGTCTCCATCACGGGCATGACATCTTCCCACAGCACCCATGCACCACCAACAGCACTCATGAACCATAGCACCTGTTTGTGGTACCCTTACTCACCCTCACACTCCTTATCTGGAAGTCCCTCTTCCTGCTTAACAACCTGTGGATACTTGAGTTATATTGGCAACCAGGACTGCCATTGCTAAACAACATATTAGCTTTACAAACATGTGGTTTAGCAAGGAAATTTCCAATCCCACTTACCATAATAATCTGAAGAATAACAGAACTGATTGATTACCAAAGCAAAATATTACTCATATACTTCATCTAATGAAAAGACAATGTGCTTTATAATTTGAGACTAAATACAGAAATTGTTTCAATTTATGTTGTACTGGTATGTTTGACAAATTTGTTTTGCAGAAGATCACCAGATTCATTATAAACAAGATTGGCATTTATACACATATAAAACATATTGGTGAATGTCTGCTCTAATTGAACTAAGATTAAATTATCAAATTAAAAGTTACTGTTTCTGTTAGTTTTTTGCTGAAGTATCAGTTCAAAGAATAAATAAATTTGATTTAAAGTAATTTTTATTGATCCTGGATACAAATTCTTGGGAAAAAGTTCTTAGGGGCATACAAAACTGGTTCTTCCAATCTTTTAGACTGGAAAAAAAAATGGGTGGAAACAGTTCTTCCTATGTTCTAGAAATGTTGAATTAAAAGTCTGATAGAACAAATCTTTTCATTTGCAGAAGGCTAGTTCTATTTAACTACCTTTATAAATCATATTATTTTGTAGGAAATTTTTAATTGTGTAACCTGATGGTGTGGAAAAATCTATTCCTCACAACAAACAGTACTTTTCTCCAACTCCCTGTTGGCATAATAAGAATGATATACATAGTATTTTCCTTTTGTTTATATTTATCTAAGAACTTTATCTGGATGGTAAAGTATGGAAGAAAAATATAAATTGAAGTGAATGTGTGTTCATCAACATGTGCTAATATCAGGAATGTACAAATTGCCAAAATATTTATTAAGAAGGAAACTGATATATATTTACCTGTGCCGAGGAAGATAATTTGGGAGCATGGTGCGCCCAATATCCATTGTATTTGCTCCCTCGCTGACCAGAATACAATCCTTTGGCAAAATTTCCCTCACATGATGGAATACTGTATAGTAATTCATTGGCAACTGTTTTTCTAGTGATAGTGCCTTAAATTAATGAGAAAATGAATAATGTTAAAAATCTGCTGGCTCAACTGTTCCTGAAAATATAAAGACTATAAAATCAGAATTTTGTATTTTATGAATGTTTATGTTTTTCCCACTGGAATCTCTGATCACCAAAGGAATCTGAGTGGGGAAAAAAAACAGAGTTTAAGGCTGACTTAATTTTGTTCACAGAAGTCATCCAGTGTCTAACAAGCCAATGTGAATAATCAACCTACTGGATTCAGTAACTGATTCCACCAATTTCAATTGCAATAACTGCAGTCAAACAATTCCTCTAATTAGTGATCAGTTTCTAATATCCAATGTGGGAATTCTTGTTCATTCTCCTTTAAGAAGTCATGAAGTGATGTTCATTATAGTGAAGTTAAGACAGGCAGAAATTCCAGAATATTGTTCTGGGATTCATGCTGGGAACATTAATGATTTTAGGTCACACCCTTGGAATCATTTTGGTTTAATGATGAACCTAGGGTACAACTGTTTAATGATGTCTAGTGTACAACTGACCCTAGACATTCTTTTAATTGAACTGATAAAACCTTGTGTGTGTGTAATAACTTTTTCATCCTGGCACACTGCAGATTGCTTTAGTTAAGAAATTTTTAAAAAAACCAACCCAAAGTGCTATTTATTCAATCTGAGTCCTATATATTAGTAAGATAAACATGAGAGTTAGACAACATATACAAAAAAAAATCCAGAAAATCTGAAGGGGAAATGCTTTTTCAGCAAACCATGTATAAATGACCTCAATCTTAATTTCCCTTTCTTCTGACCTCACAATTATATCTCTTCCAGCCATGGATGTATTCATGCTTATAGTTCTGAATAATGAAATATGCTATGCCATAATAAAGTTAGGAACATGTGATGCCACAGGACTTTGATTTTTTTAAAGCCAAACTCCTTCTTGATATATATCATTAATGATACCTTAGATATTGCCACATTGCTCTGCATTTTGGCTCGAAGATCTTTCCACCAATCTGTATCCGAAGGGTATCTCCAAAGCTTCTTGTTAAATTCATGTAAAAGCTAAGAATATAGCAATATGCTTACTAGTAATATCATATGAATACGAACACACACACACACACACACACACACACACATGTAGTACAAAAATCATTCGCTTTAGAAATGTACTGTTACATTTTCTAGCATACTGGTGCACGTTTGGCCAGATTACTGACAATTTATCAACCCAAATGATTTTCCATCAAATTCTTCAACCCAGCTCCTATATCCAACAAAAGATGGCACTTACATAAGACAGCATGTTACCTGATCAGTCACTGCTTTTACATCTCCCAACAAGCCTGCAGCAGGTTTCACATTGTTTCCCAGCTCTTCAGCAAAAATGTCTACCTTTGAAAAAACACCAAGAAAGCAGAGAAGAAACAAATTATCTGCTTGAAGAAAGAAAGAAAAATCAAATGGTGACTTAGGCAATAACAGTTTTCCTTAAACAGCAGGGCTTCAATTTTTAGTTCAAAACAAAGAAAAAAATGAACTACTTGTTTCCCTCTAGTTGTTAACTTTCTCTTTTTGCCTAAGATTTACAACACATCTTATACAAAAACTTTAGCCTTGATGAGACAAATTGCCTCTAAAAGCAAGCAAAAACAAAAGATGAAACTCAACCAAGGAGCAGAAAAAGGCAGAAAAGCAAATAAAATTAGTCTCTAAAGCACTTTGGGGAAAGTCTTTTTCAAGAAAAATTTAAATTAAAGAGACCTTTGATCACATCAGGAACTAGGGTTTTTTTCCTAAAAAAAAATTCCTTGGTTCAACATCCTGTCTTTTGACAATAACTATGAAGATAAGCTTGGAGGATTAAAAAGTTCTTAAACTGATGTTACATTATTTTCCACTTATCCTGTCTCCAGTAAATCTTGCACTGGGTGCACTTGGGCTCTACCAGCCTTCCTTGCCCAACAGCTGCTTTCCAAATAGGTTATAAGTTCCAGATCCCCAGCAAAAATGGAAAGTTGCATTGAACATTTGGGGCATTGTACTTCAACTGTCTTTGAAGACCACCTATTAAAAATAGCTCTGGAATGTATCTAAAAAGAAATTTGTCCGAATACCTGAATAACTTTTACATCTGGCTGAAACCTCGGTGGAAGTCCAAAATGCAGAATCCAGTTGAGTCTGGCTCCAAGTAATACTATCACATCAGCATATTGTAGTGCCCTAGTCATTAAAAAGAAGTCAATTAAATTATTTTCATATATATTAAAAGAATACAGAACAGCAATTAAAATTTTGTGTTTTTAATCATTATAATTGAATGTTGCTCTTTATCACTCCAAAATATTACCAGTTTGGAGATTTTGAATCCCTTAAACTGCTAAGGTGGACTGTTTAATTGTGGCTTATTGAATACGTTATCTCCCAATAAATTCCTAATGTGACCTTAATACATTTACCATTGTTATTTTGGCTGTTGTAATAATGATAAATAGTATGCTCTTTCCCTATAATTTCAAAGGTTGGAAGGAAAGGCTCAATTTGTGTATTTACCTAGATCTGGCTGCAGCCACACAATACGGATGGTTGTCAGGAACAACTCCCTTCCCCATTGGCGTAGGCAAAAATGGAAGCCCACATTGGTCCACCAATCTCCTGATGCTGTTTTCAGCACGTGAATAAGCAGCCCCTAAGAGATATACCCATCACCATAAAAACTTCATGACACCATTTCAGTATCCTATCAACCTTTTCTATGACAGCATCACTTTTCACTGATGATGATTTTGTTAAGAGCCACTTATACCTTCATTTGAATGTTATAAAAAATTAATATGCAGCTTGGTCTTAATAGAGTAAAGCCTCACATACAAAAGGATAATCTTTTAACATAGAATACTGTTAATTTGCAGTAGTATTAAACTTTAAAAATTTATAATATTTTATTGGAATTGCAAAAATGACTTATTTTCCAATAATGACTAGTCTTGTGTTTCAAACTAAAACTGATGTATAAAAAGAAAGTGACTGCTACAATCAAAATTTCTGATTTGACAACATGCAAAAATTCAAAATAATAATTATACATTTTGAGCAACTCCTTTAATTAAAATAATAATTAAACATTTTAATTTTATATTAATCTGGCATCATTTTATAGCAAAGCAGCTTGCAGAGGTATGGTAACTGTCAGCTCTATGTGGCTATCAAGATCCGTTTTTGCTGCTTTCCTCAATAATACTGCCATAATTGGATGATATGGTAACTATTTACAATATTTTCCCTCCCTCTAAATTAAATTTTAAAATAGGTATATTGCTCCCTAGAGCAATTTAATTCAATTCAATTTTGAGGCAATCCTGCTTTTTAAAAAATAATTTTACTTCCCCTCCACTCTGGTGATATCCCTGTATTATCATCATATTCAAAGTTAAAATAATTTTAAAAGTACAACTTTTAAAAAAAAAAAATCTTACTTTTACTTTATGTAAAACACCAGCAACCAAACATTTTCAGGGAAAGTTATTATATTTTGTTCAATAGGCAAAATCAAAATGAATTCCTGGGACATTTTAATTTCAACAGGCAAAATAATTTATCTTGTAAATAGAGTAAACAATATGACAAGGAAAGAAACATTTCAATTATTATATTTGAAGTTTCTAGGGAATAGGGTGTTTGTTTGTTTTGCTAGGACTGAAATAGGACTACCTTTGCCGATAATTAAAAGTGGTTTCTTGGAATGTAAAATTAATGAAACTGCTTTAGAAATGGTCATCTCTTCAGCCATACTGATAGGAGGTGCTGGACAGCAGTCAATGTACCTGTAAGACAAAATAAAAAACTAATCCTCAAAAAAGATCTGGAATAAACAACAGAATAAATAAGCAATTATTTGTGTATTATCATTTCAGGCTATTATCAACTAATGTGAACATATTGCATTCCCACCAAAATGACACACTAGTTTAATATGAAGCATATTTTTATAGTGAATGGAAGTATCCTGAAAATTAGACTGCTTTCCTACTCATTTTGACAGGCAGGACTAAAATCATTCCTAGGAGTCAGACAGCAACACTCCCTTACAGCTACAAAATTAAAAATCAATAAGAGCTCAAAAAATCCCAGGAGAAAAACCAGACAAGATATAATAGAAATTCTTTTCTGCAGCAAAATTATTATCTCCCTAGGGATAAACAGACACCCACCGTAGAACAGAAACCATCATAGCAAGTTCAGTGATCTATTTTTCTACAGTGGAGAAAAGTATTCTGACATTGAAAATATAGTTGGGGAAACACTACATTTCAATATGACCTTCTGAGAAAAAATAACTTGTACTAGAAAGTAAGTAATTATGTATGTCTTACAAGCTTATCTGCTGGACTTAATGGCAAATCAATGCTTGAAATGGGTTAAACGTAAGCAGAAAACAGATAATCAGAGTTGGAAGGGACCTTGTAGGTCATCTAGTCCAACCCCCGGCCCAAGCGGGAGACCCTACACCATTTCTGACAAATGGAAGTCCAATCTCTTCTTGAAAGTCTCAAGTGATGGCACTCCCACAACTTCTGAGGACAAGCTGTTCCATTGGTTGATTGTTCTCACTGTCAAAAAGTTTCTCCTTATTTCCAGGTTAAATCTCTCCTGGTGCAGTTTCCATCCATTATTCCTTGTTTGGCCTACTGGCGGTCTAGAAAATAGCTTGACTCCTTCCTGCCTGTGGAAGCTCCTCAAATATTGGAAGACTGCTATCATGTCTCCCCTGGTCCTTCCCTTTACTAGACTAGCCAAGCCTGGGTTCCTGCAACTGTTCATTGTATGTTTTAGCCTCCAGTCCCCTAATCATCCTGGTTGCTCTTCTCTGTACTTTTTCTAGTGTCTCAACATCTTTTTTATGTGGTGAACAAAACTGGATGCAGTCCTCTAGGTGTGGTCTCATAGTTAGCTGGTTGTCCACTAAGACTCCAAGATCCCTCTCATAGTTACTGCTATTAAGTCTGGTTTCACCCAGTCTATATGTGTGCTTTTGGCTTTTCTTGCCTAAGTGTAGGACTTTACTTTTCTCTACATTGAATTTCATTTTGTTAGATAAGGCCCAGTGTTCTAGTCTGTCAAGATCCATCTGGATCTTGAGCCTATCTTCTTGGATGTTAGTTATTCCTGCCAACTTAATATCATCTGCAAATTCCCCTTCTATTCCCTCATCTAAGTTGTTAATGAAGATACTGAAGAGTACTGGGCCTAAGATAGAATCTTGTGGCACCCCACTGTTTACTTCCCTCCATGTAGACTTAGACCCATTAAGGACTACTCGTTGAGTACGGTTTGCCAGCCAGTTGCAAGTCCATTTAGTGGTGGTACTATCTATTCTACTTTTTTCTAGCTTACTAAGAAGTAGGTTGTGGTCTACTTTGTCGAATGCCTTGCTGAAATCTAAATATATTATGTCCATAGTATTTTGCTGGTCTACTAATTTAGTCACTGTGTTGAAGAATGAAATAAGATTGGTTTGGCATGATCTGTTTTTAATAAACCTGTGCTGACTGCTAGTTATTACTTTACTTGTTTCTAGATCCATATGCATTCTAGGAGGTTTTCATCTTTGGTTTCATGCATTTCTGTAGCAATATAATGGTCCTTTACATACAGTGCAACTCCACCTCCTCTTTTATGGGGTCTGTTTTTTTTTTCTGAATAGTTTGTATCCTTCTACCAGTATGTTCCAGTCATGGGTTTCATCCCACCAAGTTTCTGTTATTCCAACTATATCATATTTACTTTCATGTATTCGTAGTTCGAGTTCACCCTGCTTGTTCCCCAGACTTTGTGCGTTTGTATATAGGCACTTGAGATCTTTATGTCTGACATTGTGTTTACTGTCTACATAACCTGTGTTGTGCCTGCCTGCCCCTACTTTCTTGCCACCTGTTTGATTAGTGCACATGGTATGGCACTCACTATTAAATGCTTTGTTTTGGTTGCCATCAAGGTTGATAATCTTACCTGCACAAACATCTATTTTGCATGTACTGATATCCTTATTAGTTTTAGGTTGCTGAGGACAGAAATGTTTTGAATCCATTAATTCTCTGTCCCCACTGTTCAGTTTAAATGTTTTTCCAGGAAATCTGTGAATTTAATGCCAAGTAACTTAGTCCCTTTCTTTGATGGCTGCAAACCATCTCTTTTGTACAGTTTTTCATTAGACCAGCTGCAGACATTATGACTAATAAAACCAAAGCCTTCCCTTTTACACCACTCCTTTAGCCACGCATTAAACTCTGCTACACGATGCCCTTTCCCTTTTTGTTCCTTGTATACTGGTAGAACCTCTGAAAAGATAAGCCTGCAGCCCATATTGCTAAGTTCATACCCCAAGCTCTGGAAGTCTTTCTGAACAGAAAGTACATCCTTCTGGGACAGATCATTTGTACTAAGATGTATAATAGCATCAACATCACAGTCCTTGCTGGCATTCTTGACTATCTTAAGAATACGCTTCTTGTCTCTGCTGGCAGTAGCACCTGGTAGACACTTGACCTCTTTCAAAACCTCAGTATCCTTTCCTAAATTTACATCCCTTACGACTGAGTCCCCAAACAGAAGGTGGCTTCTCTTTTTGGATGCCTTGCACTTCTTGTGTGACTGGTACGTGATACCTGATTCACACTTTCTCCTTTCCAAAGTAAGTTCTTCTTCTAGGATCATGATCCCCAGCTTACTTGAGTTATCATTATCACAACTACCTTGACCTGTCACTTTAGTGTCCCTATTAAGGTCAGCAAGCGCACTGTATCTGTTATGCTGGGACACAGCAAAAGCTTTGCAGTTATGGTCCACAGCTCTCACCCTGCCAGATCCCACGGTTGTCCATACTGCCCTTTTCCTGTAGGATCTTTGTGGTAGTGGGGGCTGGTAACACGGCAGCTCAATATATGGCTGGATTGGGCACCTAATTTCTGCTTGGAGAGATTGTTGATAGGTAATCTGTCCATGTAGACTGGATTTTTTTACAAAGAGGACAGTGTCCAAGTTTGAAAGGAGTACTGCGAAAGAGAGGTGTAAAATAAGTATTACACTGAACGAAGCTGGTCATTTTGAAATAAAATAAAATCACAATCTCAAACGCACTTACCCTAAATGTATTATTGGTATTCTTGGTTTATAGTTATATGATTCTGCTATCTTTCGCTTTTTTACTCACCCTCTGCTTCCTTCATAAGCAGCCAGCAGCTCCTCCCATAACCTCTGGGAATTTGAAATGCAATGGAAGCAATTCAAACTGCCTCTCTCCCTTTTACTCACCCTCTGCTTCCTTTACAAACAGCCAGCAGCCCCCTCCACAACCTCTGGGAATTTGAAATGCAATGGAAGCAAACTATTACAAAGCAAAGTTAGAAAAGTTTATATGCAATTAAAGATTAAAAATTAAAGGACATTAAAGAAGTATATGAATTCTGAAAATAATAGAAGCACACATTTTTTTCTGCTGGATAGGGATATTGTAAGTGAAGGCCTATCTGTATTGTTAAGAAGTACAATCTTGTCACTCAGTATATACTAATGGAAATCACTTTCAGATAAATTTAGAATGTGTTGCTTCAGAAATGAAATGGAGACTAAGCTGGGATTTATCCCAAAAGGTGGCAATGGCAAAACAGTTTATATTGTTGTCAAACCCACAATATGGATATCTGCTGGTATTCATCACAAGTTGAATTCAGCTTGAAAGTGTCTAACTTTCACTAGAGCAAGTGAGAGAAGCAACCCAATATACAGGGTAGGATCTTCCATTGCAGCAAAGTATACAGATAGTTGTGGAAAGAAAAAAATAACATCAGCTTTCAAAAGTAAACTAGCATTTTATGCGATTACAAATATTTACTCTGCAATAAGGTCTTTTTAATACATAGGAAAAAATCTTATAACAAACTGTATTCAAAGGCAAATTGTGCGTTTTGCTTCATAGCATATGGGCAGATGTGGGCAGAATGGAACTGTGAATACTAATTTCTATAGAACTAAAGTTCTTGTATATAGTTTCATATGGCGATTTCACTCTTGTTTTTTTTAATAGTTAAAATTATATTCCTTTAATTTCTGGCTAGTTTATGCTTCTTTACATAGATTCTTTACATTCTCTCACACATATTCTCAAAGAACCAGATCAAAAGCAAAAGATACCTTACAGACTCTTAGGCAATATCCCCCATTTAAAAAATATTGATGTAAATCTTTCAAGGGAATATAAGACATAGCAATTGAAAAGCAAAAATGGAGTATATAAGTGGTATCTCTCAAACTAATAATGATTCAAGTGACAATTGTATTTGAAAGGAGATCAGCTTCCTTTTCTTAATTATATCTTAAAGTTATGAGAAACAGAGCCTGAAAGTCTTTGTCCTAATGTAGAGGTACATTTTGATTCTAAAGGAAAAAAACATCTCATTTGCTGGCATTTTGTAGGATACTTGTTTTCATTTTAAGAAAGATTATTTTTAAAAAAATTAGTGAAATTCATGCTTGGGAAGAAATTGCTTTTGATTAAGACACCTGCCAATGCTCTGGCAATTTCCTTGTAAAACCCTGGATATGGCATAGGATTTGGAGATTCTGAGATCTCTTCCAAAATCTGAAGTGTCTTATTTAAGCAATAGGTTAACATTATATCCCATTTAATTGTTCTTAAGGATACATCTCTATATTTGAGTCACTCATGGAATTGAACATTCATTTAAAAAATCTTGATGTCAATTGTTTTACCTTCCATTCTAAATAATTTCTTTATAAAAGTTTGTTGAAGAATAAATTTAAAAAGTTAGAATTCATTGGTTGGGACCAGTTGGTTATAGTCTTGTGATGAGTCTGACTTACATTTCTTTAAAGTTTCTTATGCCAGAAAATATTTTGTGTTATGGGTAATTTTTAGAGTCAATATTTACCTTTATTAAAAGTACATTCCATGAGAAAGCACAAATATAGTAAAAGTACAACATTATCAGTAGAAACGACTTGCTATTTATAGTGATAACAACTCACTTGACAGAGCTTTTCTTCACTGTCAGATTTACAAAGTCTCCAGGTATGTCAATATAGCAGGCACCTGGGCGTCCATAAATACTGGTTCTGACAACCTAGATTGATTAGATAAGTTGGAAGATAAATTATATGGCAGTAATCATAACTAAAGGTTTTATTCTATTTTAAATTACACCAACCCTTATTGATAAACATGCATTAAATAAACAATGGACAAAATAAATATCCATCTACTAAAGAACGAATAACTGTTAGATTCAGTCTGTAAATAAGCATATCTATGGTCAGGGTTGTCAAACTCCTGGCCCACGGGCCAGATGCATCAAATGCTGGCCATGCCTACATCAAGTTTAGCAAAGGGGAAAAAAGTCCCGAGAAGTCATATGTCACTGCCATGATGATGTGAGTTTGACAGCCCTGATTTAGCTCTACAAAGAAATAGATTTGGGGTCATCAAATCAAAATCCCTGGCTGAATTCTACAACGAACATGATTCCTAGATAGATACTCCTTGAAAATCTTGTTTTTCCTGTAGCAAGTCCCTGTCTTTTGTTGGGCATAGCAACATAGCCATGCTACAACAGTGACTTTCTCCTCAAAATGTAAATGGAACTACTTGCTCATTTAAAGATTCCTGTAGCAAAGGCTCTATAGTAGTGTAAAGATTCTTATAAATTATCTTTATGCAAAATGCAGCTTTAATAGAAACGAACAGAAATAGATTTGTATGTTTCAGAAATGTTTGTGCAGCATTATTTGCACTTTTAACCTTCAACCTTAACAGCTTCAAAAACGTTGTCTACTTCCTTAGGGGGAAGGTTCAAGCTATTCCTAGTTAATAAAATAAGCATGATCTCCAGTCCTCGCTAATGAGCTGCTCCACAGTTGGTTTCCATCTGAACGGATCAAGCAATTTAATCTGTCAGATGTTCCACAAATTCCTTCCCGTGGGTTCTAAGAGACTGGTAATTTTAAATAGAGGCACAGGCAATATGCCGCAAATGCAGTTAGCATGGAGAAATAGTGGTATTTTGCTGGTCTTGTGACCAAAAGATAGTTTATTAAAGTATGTATCTGCAGATCCAAAAATATACTCTTTTGTAATTGACAGTTAAATTTTTTTTGTCAATGTACAGCTTTTTTAAGCTGCTGATAACCACTGGAATCAGCACTGCTGGTTTATGTCATTATTATTATCATGATTGGTTGAAGTCAACCAGATGTTTAGACTGGATTTTGCATTTTTATTGATCTCTTGAGCCCTTCCTAAGGACCTGAGATAGGCAGGTATTGTTTGGTGATGTTAAAAGCAATGTTGCAGAATGTAAGCTGTTCCAGTAAAGCTGGCTTTAGCAATTGACTGATGGTCAATCAATTATATATTATAAGCTAAGAGTATGTGTGTATGAGTTATCATCATTGTACTGTATACAATCACCCATATAACAATACAAAGCTAGTATTTTTATGAAATAATATTAACATGTAATAGTAATATCTTAAAAGGTACTGGGCATTTTTTAAAGTTAGATGCTGTTCTGATGATCTATTACTCTAAAATATAAATAACTGAACCCATTCATTTATTCAGGCATCATCAGCCATATGACAATTTTCCAGTCCTATTTGTTTCTCACAGAGCTACATGAGAAAGAATTAAGTATTACTAATTTTTATCTTTTACCTTCTCGATAACTGCAGGAATAGCTTCTAGACTGCTTGGTCGGACAGAAAATTTGCTAAAAAGTCTACATGCTTCAACCTGAAAACAAACACATATATTATTACTTTTTAAATAACAAGATGATTTTATAACAGGATTTGATCAGTCCAACAATCCATCCAATTCACATCCCACTTCCAAAAAAAATAATAATGAAAAGCAGGGGATTACCGCAATTGCTTTGCAGAAATACCCTAGAAATGAACATGGATGTTCTATTTATAAATACCACAACTATTAGTTCATTCCAGATAATGCAAGGATTACTTACAATTACTCTATCATAACCATCTTCAGAAAAGCTTCTTTATAAAAACTTCCAACTGAACATTGCATAATATTTGCTCTTAACACAAAAAGTTATGATTTGTAAAACATAACAGCATTGTCATTTCAAAAGTTTTGATATTTGAAAATTAGAAATATAGTTGTGTTATAGTTAAAAACTCAAATAATCCAAAAAGATGGAACAAGCATCCATGTAAACTGAACAAATAAAATTAATAGCATTTGTTCATATGCTCAAAGGACATCAGATATAATTATATATATTTTATTAATGGAATAAAGATTTAATATCACTAATGCGCCAATATTCCAAAACCATTTCAGGGGAAACTTAAGGAATGCACAAGAGCAACTAGGGAGGGAAGTGATGAAAAGCTAGGAGTATGTCTGCTTAGTGTTGATTTTTTGGAAGGGAAGGTAGATTGATTATTGAGCGCTGGTGACTACAAGAATAAATCCTTGCAGTTTTCCTGCCCAAAGTTACTCAGCTGCCTTGTGCTAACACAGACCTAGAACTCAGTATCCCAGTTTCTAGCCCAGTGCCTTTAATCATTATATCAGTACTGAATATAGTCTGTTAATATTAATTAAGTTCAATTTGAGCCCTTATGAATGAAGAAATGAGGTGACAGAAGATCAGAAAGCACTATAATATACCAGAATGCACCAGGAAAGAATAGGCAAAAGGACTGTCCTTTATATTTACATTACAATACAAACAGAAGAGTTTAAGAGCAAAGTTTTAAAAGAGCCAAGTAGTTGCAGATGACAAAGATTTGCTGGTGATAGTGAACTTTGTTTTTTATGTAAAATATTCAGTAAAGAGGCTCAGAGAGTATATTCTTATAGGTAAAAAGAGGAGAAAGGAAGGCTTATTCAATTCAATCTGGATTTTTTTTAGTTTTATGCCTACCAATAATATTTGAGATATGAAAATCTCTGCAAGGAGTATGTGGTATAAGAACAATCTAAAGAGCATCGGTTACAGTAATATTTCTCAACCTTGGCAAATTTAAGATGTGTGGACTTTCAACACTAGAATTCCCTGGAAGTTGAAGTTCATTCATCTTAAAATAGTCAAGGTTGAAAAACACTGAGTTGGAAGTTGGGTTTCTAAAGTATCCAGGCATTCTTTTATATATAAAAAAAAAATAACAGCAGAGATGTGCACCTGTGGAAATTCTTGAAAAGCTCCCATAGTCTCTTGATTTCTGTCACAGGAGCCACCAATGACAATCAATGGCCTTAAAAAAATTAACAAAAGTTTAATTCCTTAAAAACAAAAGCCAGATTCACTTAATTCTTGAATAAGCAATTCCCCCCAATCTTCCAGAGTTTCAGATAAACATATTATTTTTAAGTCCCATCATCGCTAGACTATAGAGACTACTCACTGAAATAGGCAAGGCAATGAATTAAACACAATTAAGACAATCCTTAATTCTTGGGATAAAATATGTCATATTTGTGTTCTCTCCTATATAGATGTAATCTGCTTAAAACTCAATAAAATGGGAGGGGGAAATGGGGTGAGATGATAAGTATATGTTATGGTTATCTGCTTTCCTGATAAATGGCATTTGAATGTATAGGTCCATATTTGGAAATAAAAGAGAAAACACAGATTTATTACCAGCAATTTATGTTTGCATTTGCCATTCCAGCCAGAGCATTTACAAGGCCAGGACCAGAAACAACAAGGCATACTCCAGGCCTAGAAAACAAAAAGAAAAGCTATGGAGGTTTTGAATTAACAAAAAAAATAACTTCAGAGGCATCATACACAAACATTTCTGAAGGATTAGTTTGGAGGCAAATTTTTCATTTTTATTTAACTGGAGGATTTTAAACCTACTTTCTGCTCTCAGTAAAAAAGGGAAGGTCAAAACATTGTAATATATAAACTAAATAGCAAAAGAAATAAGAAAACTGGATTGAAGGGCAATTATCCCTCACATGTTTATCTACAAGGCTGTTTACAACTATTAAATCTAAAACAGATTTAAATGTAAATGAAATCAGTTACAGTTCAGAGTACAAATGTTAAGCAAATTCAGCATATTTTTGTTTTTCATTTATAGAAAACTGAGGTTGTGGTAGTGGGACTAAGAGAAACACTGCTGCATAAATTACAAAAAGCTTAGATTCTCAAAATTCAAAACTCAAAATTCTGAAAGACTATTATATCCAAGTCTTAGAATCCAATCAGAATAATTTGTATAGTCACCTTACCGGGCTGTCAGATACCCCACAGCAGAAGCTGCAAAAGAGGCCTATTGAAAATGAAATATTAATTAAAATCAGTAGTACACCAAAACAATAGCTTTATATACTACTAGCTCAATACCCATACTTCGCTACAAAATTATGTGGTTGGGCTTAGTTTTTCGGGAGGAAAATAAGGGAAATAATTCTGCCTCTGCCTACCAGCATCCATCGATATTCATCTGGCTAGCATCTTGTCAGTGTGTGAAAAAGTTGAGGGCTGTTTGAAAACTGAAACAGGGTTTGGCTTTGCTCAACTGTTCTGTACTAAAGCTGCTTGGTGCTGTGAAACTAAAGCTGAAACTCCTCTGCTTGTGTTTTGCATTTGGAACAGATTCCTTTTCAAGTGGGGAGGAGGAGTAGAACTCCTTAGCATCAGAGCGTCTTAATAATAATATACGAAATACTAATGCTCTGATAGTCATTTCAAAAATTCTTTCTTAGTGAGCACCTAGAAGCCAAGAGGAACATATATGCTGTCAACTCATAAAACATTCTTATGCCTGTTTTAGTAGTTGCCATAAAAAGGGGGAGGGGAGGAAGGAAATCTGGAAGACCAGTTGAAAGTGAAAGTATATTCTAACTGTTATCTTTAAAAGATTCTAACTATAATACCAGAGTTTTTGCCTGCAAATATATTTAATTGGAGAATGTGAATGATCATACCCAGCCTGTGAACTTACTGGAGAATCTGGTTAATGAGACACCCAGGAGAGGGGGGGAAACAGGTTATAGGTGACTGTAAATTATATATGCCAGAGTTGGCTTCATACAGGGCAGTACAAGTATGTTGCCTCTAATGAATCCTCTGAAGTTTTTTTGAAGTTTGGCTTGGGAATCATGATTTAATTAGAGCGATTGCTGGAATCCTGACACGTGCCAAATTTCAACTTTGTAGGCTTTATAGTTCTGGAGATTTTGTGATGATGCATTTCCCTTTTATACATATAGATTTTGTAATGCTCAGCAAAGCATTTGAAAACCTGGCACAAATGAAGCATCATTCCTTCAAAAGATTTGATGCAACTATTTCAAGGGTCTTTCTAAATTTAAATTGTCTCTGTGTCCTGCAAAGATAACAATTCTCCAGTGTCTATTTAGTGAAGTGGCTATTTATGCAGAGATAACCTGGTTAATTCTAATACCTAGCCATAACAATCCTTCCAAAGACTGCAGTTGACTCAAAACTTCAAACAAGGTGCATGATAATGTCCTTTACAACAGGGGACGCCAACCTTTTAGACCTCAGGGACCACCAAACTCATAATTTTAAATCCCAGGGACCACTAATTGGTTCTGTGGGCGTGGCCGAATTTGTGGGTGTGGTTTGGTGGTCATGTGACTGGGTGGGCATGGCTTGTATGTAAATATTATAAATATTTATATAAATATTGATTTTTTTATTAAAAAAGAGCAACTTTTACCCAAAATCAGGCAAAGCAGGCAGGCAGATTGAGTTGCTCACAGAATCACAGATTCATTCAGAGATCTACCTTTCTGCCATTGGCTTGCTCAGTCTGTCACATAAAATTTACTAGCAAGCAAACTCACAAAATTAACTCACAACACACCATGTATGTAAATATTGAATTTTTTATTAAAAAAAAGAACAACTTTTGCCCAGAATCAGGCAAAGCAGGCAGGCAGATTGAATTGCTCGCAGAATCACAGATTCACTCAGAGATCTACCTTTCTGCCATTGGCTATTTGAGTCTGCACTGAATAATAGAAGCTTCAGTCCTAAGGGAGGTTCAGCTGTGCTTAAAAATAGAGCCGAAGATCTAAAGACTAGCTAGAAAGCAAGAAATCCCAACATTTCCTGCTTCCCAGCTAATCTAAATCTCCTGGCACAGCAGAACAGCTGATGGTCAGGGGGAAAAAAAAAAGGAAAAATAACAATTTAGCAGGCAAGTTTGTCTGGTAAGGAGTGAGTGGGCAGGGAGGGTTCCTGCGGGCCATGTGGGCAGTGCAGCCTTGTGTTTCTGCTCAGCCTGGATTAATTGCTTTGGAGGGGTGCTCTGAGGGTGAGATTTCTCTGCAGTCCACCAAAATTTTCTCACAGCCCACCAGTGGGCCATGGCCCACCGGTTGGTGACCGCTGCTTTACAAAGAAACCTTTCAGGTATTTTGCATAATCTATAAACCAAAAATTTGCCTATTGATGAGGCTGCTATTTTGTTTACATAGCTGTGCCTATTTGAGAATGGATACTAAAATCTGATTTCAGATCTCAGTTGCCTCTTTCTCATTACTGTCATTTTCAATCATTAGTTCTCCCACTGCAGCTATTCATTTATCCCATTTTATCTAATTGCAAGATCTGCTTCTCTTCTCTGCAGGACTATTTGAGATTGGTATCTTCCTATTTCTTTCTTTAAACTTTTTTTAAATTCTATTCAATGTTGTTCTAGTTCCTGCAGTTTTTGCCATTTCCTCTTTTTTGGGGCTGAAAGAAGGTGACTGGCCTAAAGTCACCCAACTGGCTTCATGCCCAAGGCAAACTCAAGAGTCTCTCAGTTTGTAGCCTAATATCTTAATTACAGTCAGATTAGCTATTTTCTTGTATAATGCAATGATTGGCAGATATTTTCCATGCTGACTTGTGATTTGCTGAATAACACCAATGGAGAAAACTAATCTCCTTATTTGCAATAATGGAACTTGCAAAAATCAGATCTTGCAAATCATTTTCTGGCAGTAATTTGAAATGGAAAAAGGACAGACTGACCATTGGATTCAAAGAAATTATGTTGACATAATTTTGTGCCTATTCAAAGATTGTGACATCTTTTTAATTTGGCAGGAGGAACAAAAAAAATTATCACTTTGAGGTTCATATTGATAACTTTAACTGACAGTTATTTAATGGGATATTATACAATTTAGATACAAAACCTGGTTCACAGGCTCCACACTGAAAATATTGTAATTATTACAGTTATTTAATTGTAATTAAAGAGCTCTAATTATAATTACACATAGAAATACATATAAAATATGGAATACAGCTTCTGCCAAAAGGATTTGACCTTCTATCTGTCCAGATTAAAGCAGCCTTTTCTAATCTGGTGCTCTCCAACTGCAATAACTAAATAAGATGGAGTTAAAATCTCATATAACTGCATGGTATCAAGTTGGGGAAGCCCAGCCTACATTAATCTAACAGGAAAAAAACTGCTATTCTTCATGCTGAGAGTTGAGGGTGGTTGGATTAAAATACTTCTGGGTTTTGGCCTACCTTAATAAGCTACAATTATTTTATTATAAATTTTAATAAGCTTTGCCATTTTGGAGGCTTAGAGTTACTTTTGATCAGTCTAAAAATTAATATAGTCTTTTACAGTATTTATGGTATCTTGATTTAAGCAGCATACCTTTTAGAGAGAAGAAATTATCCCATCCCACTCCCAGGGACATCTAACCCTAATATACAAAAAACTTGTGAAAAAAATTATACTTGAAAGGGCAAGAGACAGAATAGTAACATTTCTAGGATTGATGATTTCAGAAAGCATCATGTGGAAGACAATACGGAACACAGTACAAGAGTTAGAATTATTAAAAGTGCTAATCAGATTTAACATCATGGCTGTGAGTGGCATGATGGGTGCAGATACTATTTTTTATATAAAATCTTTGAAAAATCAAAAGTTAAACACAAGAAGGTAATTTATGCATTTCCCTTCTATGTCTGAAAAAAAAACCTTACTTACCATGCCAAGTAATGCAGATACATTTAAAGATATCCAGACTAGGTGTTTCTTTGGCAAAACTGTTTATATTTAACATGCCATTGTGGTAATATATTTTATTAATCATTTTCTGTAAGTCCTTTGTACAGCCATAGAGATAAGGATATGCAGGCATTCCTGGTGGGAGTAGGAGTACTTTTACGCAGGAGTGTCTCATCCTGTTATCTGCAGGCTTAGAAGGAACAGGGAAATAGGTGATAATTCAAGGTACACAGCAGGGACTTTCGTCAGCGGGACTTTCTGTGCCTGTATGTTATTATCTTGTTGAGGTCATTTGTTTTCTGAATCTTCAATAAATACTGCTGCCTGAGTTCGCTCAGAGCTGGCATTTGCTCAGACGTTTCCCTGCGTCTCATTTCAAGTGCCAGACCACCACAAGTGGTGACCCCGACGTGATAGCCTGGAGGCTATACGTTTCCCGCATCCTATACTCATCGTCGCGGACGTCGACTGGGCCCTCATCTTCTTCGCTGGACGGAGATAGATTCTTTTCGTGAGTATGGGGGGAGATCTCTCGAAGGCTCAGAAAGAGCACATCAGGGAATTGAGAGGGATCATTGGGAATAGTTTTAGGTTTGGAATTCATAGTAGAGGACATGCAATAAGTAAGAAAGAAATTGAGGACTTATTACAGTATGTTTGGAAACATATTCAGTCATATCCAGAGGGAGGTAGTATTAAAGTAGAGTCCTGGAAAAAGATAGGGAAATTTTTGCACGAAGAACCTCGTGCCCCTTCTTCAATTTTGTTAACTTGGAGGGTGATTATGGATGCGTTAGCTACTCATGAACAACCGCTCCTAGCACCCCCCAAAGGTTTGCCGCCTTACCATGCGGTACGTTTGTTGCCACCAACGGCACCTCCGGATAAATCCGGGGGACTGTCAGGCGCTGGAAATATTTTATCAGAGGATAAGAGTTTACCTTTAAGAGTTCAAGTAGATGCAGTTACTGCAGCTATTCAAGAAGCAAAAAATAGAGGGGAGTTATCAGGAGATGATTTAGTGGAGTTTGGAGTAGAGGTTCAACTTAATCCAGTAGAAATTGTCGTGGACGCTGCGTTGAATCCGCAGCGGGAGTGGAAGCCTCTAGCTCTCAGGATTTTAAAGGAAGTTAAGCAAGCAGCAAAAGAGTATGGTGTTAGATCGCCATATACTCAGGCGTTGTTAGAAGCAGTTGGTTATGGAAATAAAATGATTCCGGCTGACTGGAAAGCTCTGTTGAATATGATTTTAACTCCAGCTCAATATTTGGTGTTAGATCAGAAATGGAGACAGCTGGCAGTCCAGAGGGGAACAGCAAATGTTATCCCAGATCAGCTTTACGGAGCTGGTAACTATACAACAGTGGAACAACAGAGAGATGGTATGCCTGAGGAGGGATTCGTTCTTCTCCCACAAATATTTTTTCAAGCCATGGGGGCTCTCCCCGACGGCGAAACTGACGAGAAAACTTTCACTAACATCAAACAAGGGAACAATGAACCCTATGAAAATTTTGTTAGCAGATTGAAATTGGCTATTGAAAGACAAATTGAAAATCAATTCGCCCAGAAAGAATTGCTTTTGAAGTTAGCAATAGAACAAGCTAACACAGATTGCAAAAAGATTTTAAATCCACTTATAGCAAGTGGAGAGCGAGAAATCGCAGATTTGATTAATGCATGTAGGAAGGTTGGGAGTCAGTCTTTTAACATGGAGACTTTAGCTTTGGCTTTGCAAGCAGGAAGTGCTCAAAAGGGAAAGTGTTTCAATTGTGGGAAGCCTGGACATTTTAAAGCGCAATGTCGGGCTCCTGGAGGGGGTCAAAGTCGGCAAAATAAAAGACCAATGGGACAGGGTGTTCGACCTAAATCAGTGTGCCCGAAATGTAAGAAAGGATACCATTGGGCAAATCAGTGCAGACTTCATTCTGAGGGAAAAAACTAGGAAGCAGGGATCAGGGCATTCTCCCTACTCTAAAGAGTGAAGTAATGTCTGAAGGGTTGGAGCCACCAGAGAGAGGTAGGGATCAAATATGGTCGCCAGCTACCAAAGGTTCAGCAGGAATTGATCTTCCATTAGCCGAGGATTTGGAATTGGGATATCCACATGTAGTTTGTTTAGGATCAACGAATTTCTACGGACCGTTGCCTCCGGCTTCCGTGGGTCTTCTTCTTCCTAGATCATCGGCTCATAAGCGTCAGTTGTTTGTGGTTCCTGGGGTTATTGACTCTGATTATGAGGGTCAGATCAAAATTCAAGTTCATTCACCTGTTCCTCAATCTTTGAAAAAAGGGGATTGTTTTGCACAGCTTTTAGTTTTGCCATATATGTCTTTGGGGGAGTCGGATAGAATTCGTCAGGGTGGATTTGGATCTACAGATATGTTTAGTGAGTCTAGTGTGTTTTCCATCATGCAAAATGTCAAGGCTGATCAGAAACCAAAATTAACTCTTTTGGTTGAAGGCAGAAAGTTTATTGGATTACTGGACACTGGAGCAGATGTCTTGGTGATTAGCGAAAGTGAATGGCCTAGGGAGTGGCCGACGGATCCTACACCGTCTGTTCGAGGAGTCGGAGGACTTCAAGACGCACGGGTTAGTAGGAGGATTCTTTCTGCCAAAACAACGCAAGGAAGTGCTGTTGCACATTTCCAACCGATTGTTTTGCGCCTTCACGTTAACTTGTGGGGCAGAGATTTGATGCAACAGTTTGATACAACAGTCGTCATTCATGATGACTGAACACCCACCTGTGGACTTATTAAAATTACAACTACTCCAGCAGGAGCCAGTGTGGATAGACCAATGGCCTTTGACCAGTGAGAAATTAGTTCATTTACATGAATTGGTTCAACAACAATTAGAAAAAGGACGTATAGTGCCTACCACTAGTCCTTATAATTCTCCAGTCTTTGTTATCAAGAAGAAATCTGGGAAAATGAGATTTCTTCATGATTTGAGGGGGATAAATGCAATCTTAAAGCCAATGGGCCCACTACAGTGTGGGACGCCTAATCCTAATTTAATACCTGATGGATGGAACATAAGAGTGTTAGATTTGCAAGATGCTTTCTTCTCCATTCCTCTGCACCCTGAAGATGTAGATTTGTTTGCTTTTACTATTTTGAGTATGTTGGGTATATGGATACACCAACTAGGTTTGGGTGAATAAATGTATAAACCTAGGTTTAAGTGTTTGTAGCTTTAAGCACAAAACTGCAATGTAATTAGATAATTAAGGGTGCGGTTGCAAGCAGCAATATAAGGCAGTAAGAGAAACGTAACACTTGCTGGCCTGGTCACTGGTCCCTGGTCCTGGTCTCTCTGCTGTCTGCTGCCTGCTGTTTACTCCTGTATGAGACGTCTGCTTGTTGGCTACTGTGCTGGATACCGTTTCTACTGAACAAAAGGACTGTTTACTTGGTGAGCTGATATCCTGTGCATACTCAGCGTTGTCTTCGAGAGAAAGGTATCGGAAGGAGAAGATTTACAAGCAGATAAAGACATTGTACTGACTAGTTAATGGACTAGGTTACTGGATGGATATATTGGATAATGACATATGGACTGAATGACACTGCTTAAATTCTAAATGAATTAAATAACTATTTAAAACTACAAACAGTGTTTTTGTCTCCAGTGTGTGTATACTCTTGGGCCCAGCCTCTCTCTCACGTGGCTGCCTGGCTTGACTGCTGCTGTGCACTCTGCTTGGGGGTTTGTCCCCAATCACTAACAGAGTATAAACCAGGGGCAGCCCGCTAAGCGATATGCATGGACTGTCCTTCCGCAGGGAATGTTAAATAGTCCTACCATGTGTCAAATGTTTGTAGATTGGGCTTTGCAACCTTTCCGGAGTAAATTCCCGGATTGGAAGGTTTATCATTACATGGATGATATTTTGATAGCTGCTAATATTTCTGATGCTACAATGAATTCTGCTGTCATTCTTTTAACTGCTATGCTGAAGGAGAAAGGGCTGATAGTCAGCCCCGAGAAATTGCAAAAGGAATATCCTTTTGCCTATTTAGGTCATAAATTATTCCTGAGCCATATTACACCCCTGAAATTGGAATTTGCTCTTCCTGATCCTTTAACTTTGGTAGGTCTACAACAATTTTTGGGTCATATAAATTGGATCAGACCGTATTTGGGTTTAACTACCCTTCAATTAAGGCCTTTGTTTCAAGCTTTGGCTAGTGCTAAGCAAGCATCTGACATTATAACCCTGAATAAAGAGCAAAAGGGGATTTTGTCATTGATTGGGCAAGCTTTAAGCCGTAGGTGGACAGATAGATGCTTGCCAGATTGTCCATTATCAGTGATTTTAATCTCAGAACGAAGGGCTACTGCATTGATAGTTCAGGTAAAAGAAAAAACAGCTTTAAGGATTCTGGAATGGATTCATTTGTCTCATACACCATCGAAATCCATAAATTGTGTCACAGAACAGCTCGCTGATATTTTTAATCGTGCTCGTCAGCGCTGCAAGGCTATTGCTGGTATGGAACCAGTAACATGTTATGTTCCTTTTGCTTTAACTACCTGGGAACAAATGATTTGCAATAGTGAGTTTTTGCAGGTTTTGGTAGATTCCTGGCCAGGGAAGTTTTCTTGTCATCCTCCAGCCGATCCTAGGTTATCTTTGTATAAATCAGTTAGAATAAATTTAGCAAATCTTTTTGTAAATCAGCCTATATCAGATGCTCCTACAGTTTTTACCGATGGAGGGAAAGTTTTTGGTGCTTGTGTTTGGAAAGATAAATCTGGAATTTGGCATACAAAAGTGACATCAGAGCAGAAGTCTGCCCAGCAGGCAGAACGTGCTGCTGTAGTTTTGGCCTTTCAAAATTTTAAAAATCAGGCTTTTAATCTAATAGTGGATTCTTTGTATGTATATACTTTGTTACCCTTTGTAGCAGGTTCCTATTTGTCTCCTGGAATATCACCTAATATTTTAAGATTGCTTTTGTTGTTGCAAGGATGTTTGGAGCAGCGTGTGCATGCATGTTTTGTTGCCCACATTCGTAGTCATAGTAATTTGCCTGGAATTTTATCACAAGGTAATGCCAAAGCTGACAGTGCTGTAACTTCAGTTCTCACTGTCCAGCCATGGGACAGCCATAGTTATTTTCATCAAAACGCTAAAGCGCTGGCACACCAATTCAAGCTTACTGCTGCAGAAGCTGCTGCCATAATTCAACAATGTCCAACTTGTTCAAGGCAGGGCACAGCTATCCCTATGGGAGTCAACCCCAGAGGGTTGAAACCTTCAATGATTTGGCAAATGGATGTTACTCAATATCCATCATTTGCACCCTGGAAGTATATACATGTGACTGTGGATACTTATTCAGGATTTCTAATGGCTACCCCTCAAAGGGGTGAGGTGGTTAAACATGTTATCAATCATTGCATTAAGACATTTTCAGTTGCTGGTACGCCTCAAACTTTAAAAACAGACAATGGTGCGGCTTACCGGAGCACAGTCTTTGATCAGTTTTGCAAACAGTGGTCCGTGGAACATAAATTTGGGATTCCATACAATTCCACAGGACAGGCTATTGTGAAGCGTCATAATGGCACGCTCAAGAACATGTTAGCTAAAATAAATAAAAAAGGAGGGAAGCTCCTGGGGCTTCCGGCAATTCAAAATCAATTAAATCTAGCTTTATATACTTTAAATTTTTTAAATTTGTCTGGTAACCCCCCTGCGAGTGCGGCCAGCAGGCATTTTTCTTCTCCTTCTACAGATGCGGTGAGGCCTCGGGTGTTGGTGTGATTCCTTCCGGATCCGGCATGGGTTCCTGCTGAGCTGATCACGTGGGGACGTGGTTTTGCAGCAGTCGAAGATCTTGGTCAAATTCGTTGGGTTCCTGGTCGGTGCGTTCGGCCTGATCATTCGCAGGCACCGGTGAAGGAGGTTTCGGAGGAGCAGGATGGCGTTCCTGTGGTTCCTGATTCTCAGGATGGCGTTTCTGTGGTTCCTGATTCTCTTGATGCCGGCAGTCCAGGCGCGGCGCTGTGAAGGTTGGGAAAAGATGACTGCTTATCTGAGGTTACCAACTTGTATGCAGCAGGTTCCTCTGGGGAACCGGACTAAATTGATCTGCAAACAGTGGCATCCTTTGATTTTTCCAGCATATTGGTCCTGGCATAAGGATCAGGACATTCTTTACTCGGGACCTGATAAGGATATTATATCTTCAGCCTGTGCAACAACTCTGATCCTGTTTAATGTTTCTGTTTCAGACTATGGACAATATCGGTGTCAATTGGAGTTGCCTAAATTACCTTATACAGACTCTCTTTCCATTCGTCTTATGCCTCCACGGACTCTAATACGGAGGCGAAGAGCTGTTATTATCTCAGAAACTAGAGACCTTGGAGATAATTTATGGAAAGAAAATTCCTATATCAAGGACATTCGGATTGCGGCTAAGGGTTTAAATGTTACTAATTGTTGGCTTTGTATGCATGTACCTGGGTCTGGGAAAGGTGGAGTTTTGTTACATGGTGTTCCTTTGAATGAGCGAACCAGTACTAAGTTAGATATTTATAATAACTTTAGTCACTGGATTCATTGGGGCCCAGACCCCGAAAAGTGGAATCAAACATTGTTCACAACAAAGGTAACTTTCACTACTAAAGCCTCAGTTTGTTATTACCGTCCCCCTGTAGGGACTCAATCTATTTTGTTGGGAAATACTACGCTCTGCCAGAAGGTGATTCCTTTGGAAGGAGGATGTATGAAATGTGTAAAAAGCAAGACTAGTCAGAATAACTGCATAAATCGGATATCTTCTACGTTATCCCTGGCTTTGAAAGTTTCCCATGACTGTTGTATAAATCAGACAGTCACTAAGAGGCCTGACATTGGTAACGGGGCATACGTTCTCTGTACTTGGATGTGGCTAATGTGGAGTTGGGAAAGTGAGGCCTCCGACAATACCTATCATAAGCATTTAAAATACTTCCCTCTTCCGGATGGGTTATGGTTGTTATGTGGGGACGCTGCCTATCAACAGTGGCCAAAGGATTGGTCTGGAGTATGTACTATGGGATTTGTAATTCCTGTCATCTATAAATTGGAGGGTTTACCGATTGGGATGCGTATTCGAAATCGCCGAGAAGTTGATTCTGGCCTGACTGTGGGTGGTAATTTGTGGACTCAGATTTCTAGGGCAGCAATCCCACCTTTGGGAATAGCTATGAACTATAGAGATATTCATATTTTAAATAATTTTACTGTTGCTATGTTTAATAATACTATTAGAAGCATTAAGATGTTGAATGAGGAAGTGTCTGAAATTCGCCAAGTTACTTTACAAAATCGTTATGCTTTAGACATAATGTTAGCTGCCAAAGGAGGAGTGTGTGCCTTAATTCATTCACATTGTTGTGTTTTTATACATAATTATGAGCCTAACATTACAAGAACTGTTCATGATATGGAAGACCGCATAGCTAAACACGAAGCAGGAAAAGATGGCTTCAATAAGTCACTTTGGGCTTTGCTATGGGATTGGCTTCCTGACAGCTCATGGTTACGTTTATTGCTTCAATCAGTTGTAATAATTGTTGCTATACTTATTATGTTATGTTGTTTTATTCAATGTATTCCTAATCTATTACAAATGTGTACCTCAGCTTTTCGGCATATGAGACCAGGTCGCGAGGGAACTGTGTACTATGCCACTAAAACACCCCCTATCTTTGAATAAATAAAAAAGGAGGGAATGTGGTAATATATTTTATTAATCATTTTCTGTAAGTCCTTTGTACAGCCATAGAGATAAGGATATGCAGGCATTCCTGGTGGGAGTAGGAGTACTTTTACGCAGGAGTGTCTCATCCTGTTATCTGCAGGCTTAGAAGGAACAGGGAAATAGGTGATAATTCAAGGTACACAGCAGGGACTTTCGTCAGCGGGACTTTCTGTGCCTGTATGTTATTATCTTGTTGAGGTCATTTGTTTTCTGAATCTTCAATAAATACTGCTGCCTGAGTTCGCTCAGAGCTGGCATTTGCTCAGACGTTTCCCTGCGTCTCATTTCAAGTGCCAGACCACCACATGCCATGATGCCATGACAACACATTGCCAAACCAAGTGAGGACTTAAAATGCAACATAAAACTTTGCAGATACCTAGAATGGTTATTCTTATAATTATGTAATCCTTTTTTGCTTATTGTGAAAGGAAAATGTGACACTATTTGTATATCTTTTGTTACTGATAAATTTCAGATATGTTAATGTATGTTGTTATACAGGTAATAGATGGAAATATCAGCCAATGCCTACCCAAACTTCTTGTGCCAGTTTTTCTCCAACCAATAATTTTAAGCCTTTGGTACAAAAAACACTGGTTCATCATAATTATTTTTTCTTTATAAACAAATTATGGAAGTTTAATTCTTGATAATAAATTTCAGTAATATAAAATGTCACTGGAAATTTGAAAAGGTTTAAATATGGTTTAAATATCAAGAATAGTCAATATTAAGAAATGCTCTTAATAGTTTCTACAACTAGTAGTCAATCAAGCAAACAAAATATAAGAGAAAAACTGCATGAGAGAGAATTCTATATCATTTATTTTATATAATGAGCGTATAACATATTAGATCAAATTTTGATTATTCAAGCTTGATCAAGTGAATGTGTTGGACTCTGCTTTTTTAAGATGACATCCATCTGCAGCAATCATGACATATAAGCAATCTTTATGCAAAGCCTGCCCTTATACACTTGCATCCTGAAGTCTGACACAAGTACATAGATTGCAGCATTTGTATAGTAATATCATACAAATATAATTACCCGTAACCCTCTCTCCTCCCACACAGTTGTTTGATATTTCCTGGGATCTTAGAAAAAGGGAAAATATAACGTGATGCTGCAAATAATTCACATTAATTCATAATTCTGCATACTAAAGTACTATGTAATTAAATGTTTTCCTATTTTGGAGATGTCATTCAATTATATTTCATAAAGCAATTCAAAAGCTCTGATAGTTTGTTGGACACTTCCTTTGCCATCATTTATATAAAGCACATTTTATACTTTTAATTGATCATGGAGTTTTTCTTCTTCTTGCATCTTTATGTTTTATTTCTTTCCTCAACGTATGGATATGTTGAATCTAATCCCTACTTATTTTTGCCTTGTCCTATCCAGACGGTTTTCATTCTACTTTATTTTTTGTTTGAGTCAAGGTGAATAAAGTACGTACATAATGCTTCTGTGTTCCTTATGACAACAACCCTGTGAGGTGCACTACACTGACTACCATTCCGGTAATTCCAGAGAATGGGGAATACTGGCAAAAAAAACACATTTTTATTAAAGACAAAGACATGCAGAAATTACCATTTTTCTATTGCAATTCAGCAATAAAAAGTGTTTGCATCTGTGCTGTCAGTATCTGTCAGATTATGTAACTGTAAAATGAGCTTTTATTATTGAAGCTATTTAGCAAGCAATATCACCCAGATATTAATTAACCCAAGAAATACTTACAGCTTGTTCATTGCGCATTCCTATATATTTAATTCCACTTGCTTGTGCAGCAATTGCTACTTCCGTTATAGGAATACCAACAATGCCAAATATGTACTCAATTTTCTGAAAGAAAAAAATATTTTATATTAATGCATGTATTTAATTTAACAAACTATCTCTAATGTCTCATCCCCTCTCCCCATTTGGGATTTTATATAATCTGATTGTATCAAGGACAAAGTGAGGTTGCACAAAATTAGAATATGAGTATAAGCTTTTCCAAGTGAAACTGCCTTTTGCAATTGACTGTCATTTTGCCAATAACCATGTTAAAATGGTGCTCCAGTCATTTTAGTGTTGCACTCAAGAAGCCTATTACTATACCTTCGTATTTTTTTTTCTAGTTGTTCTATTTTTGCAGGTCTCTCTATTTTATTATCTTCTCCAGTTCTTTTTCTTCTATTCTATTGTTTCCATGTAGTGCCATGTCCACTATCCAGACTTTTATTCTTATTAGCATATTAAAATTCTTGGCTTTTTATAAGGTTAACTACATTATATGAGATATATGCTATTAATAACAAAAGGAGTCTGTAATTCAAAAGAACCCATTTTCCCACAATGCTCTTTTCCTGCATCTACTTTTCTAAATACTATTTATTTTCAATTGACCATAAAATCTAAATTTATGGATTATGTTCGGTGTTAGGTTCAACATCCTAGGAGTTAAGATAGAAATAAAAAAATCAGTATAGAACAGAGTTCTATAGTGAAACAACAGTGATTAGTTTAGTTTAAAATAAACCTAATTTTGTTTACAAATCACGGCATCTCTGCAGAATTAGAAAAAAACCCCACCAGCACCTAGACTGAAAATGTATGTAAGGTTTTATCACAACAGAATTTGCTTCTAAGCAAATTCATCGGTTCCCATTATGAGTAACTTATTTATAACAATCATCGGGGGAATATCCCATAAATATTCACACTGAAAATAATAAACATTTAGAGCTTTTTAGAATAGGTTCAGGTGAATACCACGTAGTTTTCTTGCAAATTCATATAATCATCAAATATATGATTCCTGCCTTGGCAGATGTATCACAAAAATGTATATGGATGTTTTAAAGCGAATCTTGTATGTCTATTTCGTGTCACTTCATTAAGATTAACAGCATTGTGTCCGGATTCACACAAGAAAGTTATCATGCTTTCTCAGGACTGATCCTGTATAGTGTGCAAATACACTCGATTGTGGCTTATTCAACAAACCGTAAACAAAACGCGTCAGAGGCAATCTCTTTTTAAATTTCACGACCCCGAAGTTTTGCCCGTGCAGGGGAGGAGTCTAGCAGGGGGCCAGCGATCTTCCGATCGCTTTGCCCGCCTCTTGTAATTTATTTCACAGCTCGGCATTCCTCAGCACTTCGAAATAAGTCTTTCCCAGTCCCCTGTCCAGGCTGAAGCCAGACTCCGGAATCACCCAGCGCTCTTACTTGTGTCTTTAGGGACTCCGCGATGAGCTGAGCCCCGCTGACAACTTCATCTTCTTCCACCCGTGCCATATTTCCCGAAGCCATCTTCCGGACAATGGAGACAAAGACGATAATGCCGCCATTTATGCTGAGGTACGTTTCTCTCGACCAATGGGAAAAACTTAGTGTAGCAATTGAAAAACTTGTGGGCGTGGTTTTATACGGATTCTTGTGAAACTGCGCAGCCCAAGGAATTTCAAGCAGCTCCCTCTGAATTTGATGGCTGGTCACGTGACAAGAGGACGTGTCGGATACAAGGGACGTGCCAGACAAAACTTTCTGATTGGCCGGCTTATGCCAACCCGCTTCCCTCCATTATTTACCAATCTGTTGGGAAGGGGAGAAGCAGGAGGTAATTGTCCAAGGTTCTTTAGTTTAGGGAAAACTAAACTAGGGATCTATGAAAGAAGTCAATAACAGCGATTGTGTAATTCAGTGTGCTTGAAATATGTGGCAATGAAGAAGGTGTATATCCCGATGAAAACAGGTTTCGTGACTTTCTTAAGCACTACAGCAATGAACCCAAACTATTAATTTTTCTGATTTTGCACAATCCTAGATGATAAATTGACTCTAAAATATGGTGCCAGTCAGTGTGGTGTATGAGAACAGCTTAAATTTGTAAATTTTGTAAATTAATTCATAAACTATCCTGAAGTGCTGAACTTGAAGAATATTTTAAGAAACAGGTGAATGTAAAATTAGGGGTTAAAATCTGGATAACAGGTATTGCATACTCTCTTTGTATCATATATAACAAATTCAGAATAACATTAACCTGAAGATCAGAATTGTCAATCCACAGGAAGGTTTTTTTGCAATACAAAGCTGTTACTGATATAACACCATAGGTTTAATTCAGATTTAAATCCACATACTTATTTTTTATTGAAGTTCTCTAGAATTCCCATTCTTCTTTTATTAGGAACAGATCCATCTACATATATTGTAGCTTAGCATTTAAAAAAAACAAAGGGATAATCTAGCCTTCTGATTTTCAGGTTAATAAGATACAAAATGTTATGGAAATTGTTACATTTATTGTTCAAGTTAACTAATTATTTTATAACTTACAACCTCAGGATTTTTCTCTGGCAATTATTTTCCTTCTGTTTGTTTTATTTATTTATTTTTGTTGGCTTTAGATACCTCACAAGTATTCTTACTGGGGATTATAAATCTCTGGAACAGAAGCATGAGATAGCTAATTTCTAATAAACTCTTAAGCTCACCATATGGATCAAACCTCCCCCAATCCGTATTGGCTTCCCCCCTTTTGACTCTGTAAAATGCTAAAACCTGCTTGTTCTTCAGGTCTTGTAAATTTGTCTTTTTTTCTTGATATATTTTGTCTTTTAAAAAAATACGTAAACCGTACAAAGTTGCTATGGAGATGGATGTCCTTAAAAGTGAAATAATAAATCAAGTATCTGTTCCTCTGAAAGAAATATGTGTTTTGGGAGAATATCTATTATTCAGAATTTGTTAGTTATGATACAAGGAGAGTATGCAATACCTGTTATCCAGATTTTAACCCCTAATTTTACATTCACCTGTTTCTTAAAATATTCTTCAAGTTCAGCGCTTCAGGATAGTTTATGAATTAATTTACAAAATTTACAAATTTAGGCTGTTCTCATACACCACACTGACTGGCACCACCATTTTAGCAGCCAAGGGGTTGAGTTAATTTATCATCTAGGATTGTGCAAAGTCAGAAAAATAAGTCATTAATAGATTTGGTTCAGTGCTGTAGTACTTAAGAAAGTCACAGTTTTCAAGATAGCTGTGCACATGGATGCTATGGCTGGCCGCTCCTTCTTTCAGTGTATGGTGTGTATGATTCTGTGTGTGTTTTGGATCCTTTCCTTGATTGAATCCTGTGGGGCAAGGAGCATCTATAGTTGGCAAGCCTTGTTACAAATTGGACTGATATGTGAAAAGGCTATCACGGATGATTTTATAAATTCTCATAACATACCGAAGGAAGCAGCTAGGACCCTGGGGGAGCCATGGATCACTATCCCTGTAGGAAGGAGGAAGAGGCGGAGAAAGAGGAACAGGAAGAGGAAGAAAGGATGCCGTCCTGGGGTTTTCTTTAAGCTCCGTAAGTTTCCACACAAGCCTTCAATTCCAAGTATATTTCTTACCAATGCAAGATCTCTGACTAACAAAATGGATGAATTAAAGTTACAGATTGCAAAGACTAAATTTATCAAGAACTGCTGTGTTTTGCTGATCACAGAAACTTGGCTTCATTCACTCATTCCAGATGAAGCTGTTGAGCTGGAAGACTACTTAGCTCACTGGCAGGACAGGAGTAGAGATTCTGGCAAGATCAAAGGGGAAGGTTTAAGCTTTTATGTGACCAAAAGTTGGTGTATCAATACAAAGACTGTAGACAGCCACTGCTCCATGGATTTGGAGTATATTACTCTTAAATGTAGACACATATATCTTCCACAGGAATTCAGCGTGGTTTTTTCCCCTGATTTTTTTTATTTCAATCTATAACAACTGTACATTAACAGTGTGGCATCACTCATTCCATATATTCATATTAATTCATATTTCTTCAATATTTATTTTCAGCCTTATTCTCTCCATTGCCTACCACCATATCAGTTAAACATACCTGGTAATTCCATTATTCAATTGTCTTCCTGTTTTCATTTTATTTCTTTAAATAAAAAATTCTCATTTGGCAAGCAGTATGGTTCCGGGTTTCACATCTCAATACAAACATGAGCATAATTACCTATTCATTTTATTTGTTTAATTTCATATTACATCATCCTTATCATTATTAAATATTAAGCTTATCTTATCCAATCCCAATGTATGTTCTCTTATCTTATTTTGCAATATTATCTTATCTTATTTTTTAATGTTATCTAAAATTCTCATCTCCTGTCTATTGTCATTTCTCATATTATTTTTTCTGTCACATTTGTCATTTTATCAGTCCTTATCTATAAATATAATTGTCCCCTCTAGTTAATAATTTGAGCTAAC
Source organism: Pseudonaja textilis (assembly GCF_900518735.1). The sequence continues at coordinate 9,157,030 of NW_020769346.1, read as the reverse complement.
CACCTTCATTCTTCCTTAATATCAATCTCCCTATCTAGTGTAAAAACACAAATATATATATTTTTCTCAGATTCTGCATTATATTTTCTCTATAAATAATCTATACATTACAAAATGCTATTTTCGATGTATATTTTATACATCCCAACACATTGCCTTGCAGAATCCCCTTCCTTATCCCTTTTTTCCCCACCCATTATGTCTCACTCTTTGAACAGTGTACCTTCTTTTCATCCTTGTTTGTTTCTTGTTTCTCTTTATTTTCTGGTCCTTTCTCTTAATTCCCTTTTACTCCATTCTTATTCCCCTCCTTTTCTCATTCCAGTTATTAAACTTTTCTCTCTCCCTCTTTTGATTTTCCTTTTGCACTTCCTTTTTCTGCTTTTTCCTTCTCTCTTCAGCCATTTTCCTAACCGTTCTCCCTTTTACCGTCCCATCAAACCACATTTTTTAAATTCTAATTCCTCCCCCCCACACTTAAATAATTGTTGTTCATTTTGTCCTTCTAAGTTGGCTTCTTCTTTATAAAACTCCTCCCCCTCTGATTTATTATGTTCTTGTGTATGCTGAGTCACCATTTCTAATTTCTCTAATACATAATTACACATTTCAAGTTTGATTTTTATCATATCCCTTGTATCTTGCATATCCAATCTTATATCTTGTGAGTCCAGTCTTGCATCAACAAATAGCTCCTCCATTGTATCTTCTCCTTTTTTCTTTTTCTTTCCTCTTCCTTGATACCTGAAATCCTCTTCTTTCGTATATATATTCAATCTCAGAGTCCAGTATTTTGTTTCAGCCAATATCTTTTGAGTTTGTTTTCAACAATTCATAATCTTGAGTCTTTATTCCAAATCCTCTAATTGGCCTCTCAACTGTTTCTAAATTACTGGCAATAGTAAAGTTCCTTTTATTTTCTTTCAAGTTCTAAAATCCAAAGACTCAAAAAGACCAGACACTCATTTTAAAACATACTAAAATTTTCTTGTACCATCAGATAGTGCTCTTGAGGTTTTTTTTAAAGTTTCTTTGTTGAATATAATATTTTTATTAAGTTTGCTAATTTCAATCATTAGCTATTCTTTTCAACACACTCAATTCCAGCATTTAGTTATGCCCTTTAAGTTTCTACAGTTCAATATCTGCCCAATTTAATTTTTAAACCTTTGTTGTGTTAATGTATTTTCCTTTTAATTTCTCCTCCAGATTAGTCCAATAGAATAGTCAAATCCAAATTTAAAGACCCATTTTCTTTTTCACGTTCTCTGGTCGCCGCTTCCACACACTTTCCTCCAAAATAGCTCTTTAATTTGATACCGGGGTACCTCAAAATCGATGTCCTTTGCCTGGTTCACACTCTGGTCACTACTTCTCTCTCCCCCACAAAACTTTGTTTCCCGGAATGTTCTTCGTCTTCGTGGTGGCCATTTTAAGACCACCGCTGCAGTTTGCCTTTGGGAGGGATTTTCCTGTTGGGGAGGGGAGTTGCGGTTCCCCTCAACCCTCCAGGCAATTTCCCCTTTCTTCACCACCCCACCAGGGTGGCTCCAGTTCTGATTGGGACCCTCCAGTAGTGAGCTCGGGCGAAACCGTGCACGATTACGGATTCCCCACCGACACCAATGAGGAACAAACCAGAAGTCCAGAATTCAGCGTGGTTTTGATTACTGCAGTCTATATCCCACCTGATGCCAATACTACCATAGCTTTGGGATTCTTGTATAACATTGTTAGTAATCAGCAGAATAAGTATCCTGATACTGTGCATATCATAGCAGGGGACTTTAATCAAGCTGATTTAAAAGCAGTGCTCTCTAAATTCTATCAGTATATTAAGTGTACTACTAGAGGAACAAACTTATTGGACAAAATATATACCAACATCAAACATAGCTATAAGATTATACAATTACTACATTTGGGACAATCAGACCATATGTCGCTGCTTTTAGCACCAGGGTACATGCCTCTTAGGAGATGGGCTCTGCCTATAATGAAGACAGTTAAATCTTGGCCAGAAGATGCTTCCCAACAACTTCAGGATTGTTTGGAGAACACAGATTGGGATATCCTTTACCACCCTGACCTGGAGGAGCACACTGCAACTGTTCTGTGCTGTTCAAACTGTTCAAACACTGCACAGATACTATCACTGTAAATAAACATATTAGGATCCATCTCAATCAGAGACCCTAGATGACCAAGGAAGTCCAGCACCTCTTGCATGACAGGACCAAGGCCTTTAGGTCCGGTGATAGGGCAAGACACAGTGTTGCCAGAGCTAATCTGAAGAAAGGTATTCAGAAGGCCAAGACTGATTATAAGAGGAAGATTGAGGATAATTTTTATAGCATTAACATGAGGCAAGTGTGGCAAGGGATTCAACAAATTACCAACCATCAACTGAGCAATATCATCCCTGCTGAAGGGAATGCTTCATTGGCAGAGGAACTGAATCATTTCTCTGCTCGCTTTGAAGTGGAGACATCAGAGACAGCTAAAAAACAACCACCAGCCAAATGTAGCCCCCACTTCAGTGTGGAGGAACAGGAGGTGAGGAGCATTCTGAGGGCTGTGGACCATAGAAAGACTGCCAGTCCTGACAGTATCTCTGGCTGGAGTCTTTACAGAATCTTCAATCAGTCTTTATCCCAGTCCACTATTCCATCTTGTTTGAAGGTTTCCACCATTGTTCCACTGCCAAAGAAGTTTGCTATCAATAAGTTCAACGATTACAGACTAGTGGTACTCACTCCTATCATCATGAAGTGCTGTGAGAAATTGGTCTGCCGGTATATCATTTCTGGTTTTCCGCATACATTTGATAAACACCAGTTTGCATACAGAAGAAATAGATCTACAGAGAATGCTAGTGCTATCACTCTTCACATTGCTCTGACTCATCTAGA